>JAOYMZ010088899.1:0-10941 GCA_025802335.1 Pinguicula primuliflora
CGGAAGTGTAAATCTCACAAGAAAATGCATGACTCATCTCTCGATTGTAACGATAGTTCCATAAATCAGCTAAAACTTGGAATCAAACGCAACTTCAATAAATAAACCAGCTTAAAATGCACCCATTTCTCGCTGGGCCCGTTGATGATCTCTGTATCTTACTCTCTGAATACCTTTTCGGACTCATCGTTGAGCCGGGAAGGGTGAAGAAATGGAAACGCGAAACCGAAAAAAATGCTTTTCGGTTTTTCGATCACCGTGTTTCTGTACGGTCGTAGATGGGTTTGGCGAAAATGAGTATGGTTAAATTAAATGGTTGTTTAGTAGTAACCGTTTAGTCCTTAACTAGAATATATTCGATTTTTGATTTATTTTTAAAGATGGAGGTTACATTTGCAATTCTTTTTTTAAGGTTACTTTTCAAAAACACTTTGCTTATAAGGTTACTTTTGCGACTGCCCCGACATAATCCCCCCTTTTAATTATGAGTGCACAACTTAATAAATTTAATACTCACTCAACCATATATATTCAATTTAATATGATTAATTTAGTAATCATGTAATTTATTTAAAGTTCGAATTTAGCAACTTAGCCATAATGCAACTTTCACAGTTAAATGGAATACTGAAAAACTATTATTACTATAATTAGTACTACTATTATTATGATTATGATTATTACTATTATTATTATTTTTTATTTTTTATTTTTTTATTTTTTTCGAACTGAGGGTCTCCACGGAAACAATCTCCACATCCTGTTGAGGGGTGGGGATATGGTTGCGTACATCTTACCCTCCTCAGACCCTACCTAGGGGCGGGATTTACTGGGTATGTTTGGTTTGGTTTAGTTTAGTTTATAACATCATACAAACTATTTAAATAACTTATAATTTTACTTTCCGACGTGTATTGAATTCAACCACGAGTAATAAACTAATTATTATAAAATTCTAGAACGATCACAATCACTTTTAGCTAGGGAGGATAAAAATGAAGTTTTACACAAGTGACAAATTTAAGAAAAATGCTACATGGCCAGCAGGCTGGGCCTGCTGGCCAGTGGCATTTTAGTAATTTCTGAAGTTTTTTCATTTTTTAAAATAAATATATTAATATTAATATCATAAAAATTTCATTAAATTTAGGGTTTTAGGGTTTATAAAGTTTAAAATTTATAACATTTAGCCTTTTGGAATTATAGGATAGGATTTTAGTTTTCCGGCGGCGAAACCGCTGTAATATTAATCCCGTAAAATTTTGGATTTTAGGATTTATAAAGTTTAAAATTTATAACATTTAGCCTTTGGGTTTATAGGATAGGGTTTTAGATTTTTCCGGCGGCCGTAATATTAATTTCGTAAAATTTTTGGGTTTTAGTGTTTATAAAGTTTAAAATTTATAACATTTAGCATTTTTGGTTTATAGGATAGGGTTTTAGTTTTCAGGCGGCGAAGCCGCCGTAATATTAATCTCGTAAAATTTAGCATTTTATGGTTTATAAAGTTTAAAATTTATAACATTTAATTTTTTAGGTTTATAAGATAGGATTTCGTAATATTAATTTCGTAAAATTTTAAATTTTAGTATTTATAAATTGTATAGATATTAGTTATATATAAAACGAATACATAATTTCATAAAACATAAGATACCTTAGATGGTAAAGTTAGTGACTGAAGTGAGTGTGCCTCAGGGTTCGAATACTATTTTACCAATTTTCCTACTGCTGGACACATGTGGCCACGCTTATTAAATTCTAATGGGCCTCCCATTTTTACCAGAAATCCAATTTCACTCCCGTTTTCATACCATTCAAAATTCTGGACAATATCATTTCATCCCAAAAATTAATAAAAAAATTAATTTAGATAGGTAAACTTCTCAATGGCCTAATCTATGAGAGTTTTTGGGCTGGGTGCAGACCCTCAAAATTAATCGAGAGTGTAAAATGCTCTCGAATACTGGGGAGGAACGATTACCTACCTAAAAAAATTAATTTAGCTACACCGATTCAATCCGAACGAAGGTTAGAACTTAGAAGATCACCATGCTACAAACACAATATTTTGTTCCTCCAATGCCATCAAATTCTACTGCCTTCTTTCTACTACTTTCCAGGAATCTCTTTGCCACTCACTGTAATAAAACAAGATGCCACCATCTTTCATTTTTATAGGAAGTTGGAACCATCACAACTAGTGAATCATACAAAAAAAACACACATCCAAAATGCAGTGACTTTTTTTTTTATAGGCAAAAAATGCAGTGACTTGACATTCCAAATCCATGAATCTAACTTGGCCTTGTCATCTATTGAATCTGCTGTCTATTCTTGATCTCCCACGTTCTCCAAAGCACAAAAAACGGCCTTTCTTATGGGCACGTAGAGGACTGCTGCGCTTAGCCTGCTTTTCCCGTAATAAAGTTTAATGACAGTTCGAATGAAAAAAGAAAGGAAAGTGATGGACGAACACCATTAAATTTTATGACCTTTCCCCGCCTCTGTGGTCTTGTATTGTTCCAGCAGAACATTCCACCGCATCCAGGCGCTCCGGTTCCTGATTCATATCCTCTGCAGATGATGCGACAAATGAGAACAAAAAGCACATAGGAAAATAAATCTCTTGCACATTTTGGATTTCCTAATTGCAAGTTTGTATGACATCTTTTGTCTGGTTCCAGGCACTACTAGTATTGGCAATAGACATCTATGAAATGAAAGATTGAAACCAAGAATCATTAATCACAAGTACACATGGACATGTTCAAAAAATTGAAGATGCATTTAGAAGATCTCATGCAGCCCTTGTATTGCTTATCCGGCTTGTCAAACTTAAAAATGAACATTGGAGTGCAAATTTGCTATTTGATAATAAAAATTGAAAATTGAAACAGAACCGACCCGGTAAGTTTGGGCGTGTTTACGTGTTGGCCAATATATAACGAATGTGGACTTACACTCTAAAGGCAAGATACCAAGACAATAGAGTGAAGCATGACCTCGAACAGATATGATGCTAATGCTAGGTGGTAAAGGTTGATTGATACTCACATGTTATCTCTGCTGAAATTGCTTACATAACTGCTGCTGTGCAACAAGCTTGGGGAGACAGGGCAGCGCTCGATCCTCTTGGCAATTTGTTCTTTGTGATTCAGTAATTGACCATTAATTTTCAAAGCTTTGATTTCATTATTCAACTCATCTTCCCACTGCTGCAATGTAGCATTCCCAGACTTTACCGAGGTCATCCTATTTGTGGGAGGATATTCGCCATCCTGTGGCAAGACTTGATTCCTCTCGGGCTTCAGACGGGCCATCGACCCAGGAGTGCTTTTATCCATGGCCTGCAACCAAGCCGTTTCCAGTCTCTGCTCGTGGATCACCGACTCGGTTCTCTTCACAGGAACCTTGGGCTTGCTCTCTGCCAGAGGGCTCATGCTAGAATTCCCGGTTACAGTCTCGAAATGCTTGGTTTGACTGCCTCCAAGACTGTTGAAGCCTGTACCTGCTGAACTCTTTGATGGTTCCAAAGTCAGAGAGTCTGGTAAGAGGATTAGCTTGACCTCTACATTCTGTTGTAGAATCATTTTAAATGAGTTTGTGATGCTGCTGAGAAAACCTTCTGCTCTGGTTTTGACGTTTATGTCCACAAATGCAATGTGAGCAAGAAGGCCACCTGCGTAAATAGGCTTCAAGGTTCAGTTGATCAGTTCACTGAACATTTAATCATAGTTATCAAATTGGGATACGAATCATGAATCCAGATATCGAAAACAGGATAAATGGGGTAGATCTATTGAATTCTTAATGTTTTTACCTTTAACTTCAGATACTGATACCAGCCTTCCATTAGCATGAAGAAGTTGTCTCAATGTCTTCGAATGACACTTCTCAATGCACTGAAGCCAGATGTTGCTCAACATATTTGAGTTCATGCATCTAAAAATCGATCTGCCATCGCGTGGAGCCGTCATTGCTTCGACACTGACATGGTTTGAATTATTAGTCGCATCAGTCAAAAAAGCTTGACCGTCTTTGCTAGTTGAAGTCCGAGGATCAGATTGATAATGACTCTGGTTCCGGGGAGTGGCTTGTCTAAGCATAACAATGCGGTCCTCATCAATGGCCTTTGCGCCCTGTCGCCGGCTACTTCCTGACTGACTTTGATCTGATGAAGGAAGAGAACCCAACTGCAAGAGTGTAGCTGTAAACCATGTCGAACGTTCGGCTGAAACTCGCAGATGCTTTTCTGCCTCGGAGAGAAGAGCTAATGCATGCTTCAGTCTCTCTAGTTCTCGTTCAGTCACTGAAATAGATTCAATCAATTAGATGGAAACACTATAAACGTTTAGAAACAAGAGGATTATTTTGATTTGTGAGCAATCAGACTTACAAATTCGTCCATTAAAGAAAGAACCACATTTCCCTTCTACAATTGGGTGAGTTCCAGCAATAATGTCCACAATAAGTGTTGCCATATGAGACATGAGAACTACTGGATCGACCCCTGAGTCCATCAACTCGCGAGCTCGCAACACTGTTTCCGTTGCATTAGACGACATGGCAAGCTCCAATAAGTCCAATAATTTATCATCAGAAACAAACCCCATCTACAACAAAGGATAATATGGTAGTTATCATCAATATTGAACACCAGAAAAATTACATTACTACTTCTGCCAGAAAAATATGCTACATAATGAGAATGACATCATATGATGCTATTGACAAGTATAAGAATGAATAGCGGAACTCACAAGCTCATTCACCAGTGAGGCAGTAATTCTTTTTCCTAACAGACTCAACTGGTCCAACATACTTTCTGCATCTCGAAGTGAACCATCTGCATTCGCAGCAATAAGATTCAATGCATCTTCGTCGACATCCAAGTTGTCATCAGCAACGATCTTCGTTAAACGACCAATCATTTCACCATTGCCAATTTTGTTAAAAAGGTACCTTCGACACCGAGATAACATAGAGCGTGGCAAGCTTCCAGCATCAGTTGTGATAAATATGAAAGTAACATGCGCTAACGGTTTTTCAAGAAGTCGAAGAACCGACAACCATGACTTTGAGGGCAATAAATGACACTCCTCGATGACAAAGACCTTGATTTCCGAAAGGGATGATGGGAGAGTAGTCAAGAGGCTTTTCAGAAGATTCTTCATTTTGCTGATTCCGTTTCTGTTGGAACCATCAACTTCCATTAGGTAGCTGCTTTTGCCAGATATGAAGTCATTACATTCCCTACAGACACCACAAGGCTTTGCCTCTTCAATGGCTAGGCAATTTAGAGCAGCAGCAAAGATTCTTGCAGTTGATGTTTTTCCTGTTCCACGTGGACCTTGGAAAAGATAAACTGGGGCAAATCTTCTTCTTGAAAGTGCACTCTCTAGAGATTGGACAACAATATCCTGCCCAACAATCTCATCAAAAAACATAGGCCTATATCTATGGCACAGACTTCGTACATTCTCCGGAGAACTTTCCTCGTTCGGAGCTAGTAGCTCTAACCTTTCTTGGCTTCTACAACTTGAAGACCATCTTCTTCTATCCAACCTGCTCAAAGCCTCCAAATCAAGTTCCCCGAGATTCGTGGATACATCATCATCACTATTCCCACTACCCATGGAAGATCCCACTTGTCTTGTATCACCATTAGCAAGAAGCGGAACAAGACTCTGACCTGTTGTCCGGGAATTCAGTCTCCTTTTGTTGGAACTTAAAGATGAGCGGTGATGCCTTCTGGTATGGTGGCTTCCAGAAAGAATGTTGTTCCTTTTCCTTCTCAAGGCATCAGAAACATATAGTGAGCAATAACTCCCGTACGCAGCTCTCGATTTCGGAGTTGATCTTCTCGACCAGTAACAAGGAATTCCACACCCATGTTGCCCGGACATATCCATCTGGTCATCCACCTCATCATCAGCATCATTTATCGATCCAGTGGCTTCATCCCAGGACTCAACACTATGATTCATAATCCCACGTTTATTGTAAGAGCATGTTGACAAGGCAGGGGTGCTATATGAAGCATAACCATCATCTTCACCGCGAATGCGTAACAACTTTGCGGACGAATGTGCCCTGCCATTGCATTTCAATCCTCCAAGAAATGGGGAAGCTGCAGATGCCCTACTTATATCCTCATGATTACAATAATCCTCAGTATCATCCGACTGATCAACTAAACTTGCTAAATCACCCTCCAGAGCATGCTTTGTGTACCTACTCCATATCATTCGTTTCAGCGATCTCTCATTAAGATGGTTCAAGCGTGCAGTAGAATAGTTACTTCTCTTTGACTTCTTAAGCCTTCGCCGAATAGATGGAGTAAAAGCTGCATCTTTACACTTGAATATCCCTGAAGGATATTTTTCACTCAAATAGGTATCACTCTTGGAACAATTCCCATCACTCAAGCTATCCAAATCAATTTCCTCATCATCCTTAACGTTCTCACTATCATTTTCTTTACCAATTGGCTTACTTGACTCACTGTCTGATTTCTGGCTCTTCCAATTATACAAAAACACCTTTCTCTCTTTCACTTTGACATTTGCAATGCCCTTACAGCCAGCAGCATCACCGTTATTGTCTTCGGCATTTTCCTCCACTTGTAGTGGGACTTCCACAAACTTTTGATGAGCAGAAACAGTGGTATTTCCATCAATGTGTTCATTCTTTTGGTGATGGGCATAGTGGTGCTTGGTGAGGGTTCTTACAGAACTAGGCTGCTGCCGCAGAGATGAGGAGGTGCCGGGGTCTTTCAATGCCTTCGTCGCCTTCCGAATTTGAGTCAATTCATTCTTTAGAGGAAGATTACTCGGATCAATATTCCCAACACCTCCACCAACGCAACTCTCCCCACCATCCATTTCAGCTTGAATCACTAATGTGCCTCACTGGATCAATACCAAAAACACCCAAAAGATCAAACTTTTTTTCACTCCCTCATTCTAGAATGTAGCAAAAAAGGGACGAGGTGGAATTGTGAAACCACAACTCAAACAGATTATATATCCATCTTTTGGATGGTACCCCACCCCCCCCCCCCCCCCCCACCACAACAGATACCAATAAAGGGGTTGGTTGCAATCAAGAATGTACACCTAATAGCTCAAGTATCAGTAGACTATTAAAAGTTCAAAACCTTGCAAAAACAACAATGTACAAGTTTCTGCCTGGCCTTCAGTTGAAAGAGTCATGGACATATGCGGGCTCCAGTTGACCACTTTTGAGCGCCACCCAATCCCACACCATGTGGGCGGTGCTGTCAAAATTCATTCTATTAACCCCAGCTTGACGGGTGGCAACCAGGACAATTGTCTTGCCCCTTCTACCATTTCTTTCATGAACGGCCAAAAGATACTATCTCCGGACAAAACATAGCATAACTTCATAGCATCCGAATCTTGCTGTCTCCATTTCTTCACCTCATCCAGGAGGTGCTTATCATTCGCCGATGGATCATCTGAACACAAAAAAAATCAAGTTATATTGGAATCGAGAGGCATAATAGTTTAAAAAAATATTACCGTTCACAGGGTGGAACTCAATGTTGGCTTCTCTCATTGCCATCTGATGATACATATTTAGCCAACTAGCTTGCCCCGATGCAATATATTTTTTTTTGGTAATTCCCGATGCAATATACTTCATATTGCCCCATAATCCAGCTCGTCTCAGTGACAATTCTACGTACAGCTGCATCATGCAATACGCATATATTGTCCACTTTAATATACACTCATTTAGCTCGATGTTTAGATGATAGATGTGGATTTAACGAAGGCAGGGGCCGTAGCAAATACGTCAGTAGCAGTAGCAGCCAAGGCAGTTCTACGAGCTCTACGAGCTGCATCGATACGGCGACACCGTACATGGGTCCGGGGTATAGCTCCGGACGAGATGAGGGTTGTCCACACGATTCGAGCTTTCTTTGCCATTTTTCCCTGAAGATTCAAAGTCAGACAACACCCTAAATAATTACATCCGGAAGTTACTACATTGAAGAAGCAAAAAAGAAGTCCAGTAAGGATTAAAGAAGCCGAGAACTGGACACACAAACATAATGAACTATCTTAGGAAACCTACTCTAAATTCAATTCACATCAATATTCCAGCAAAATTCCTTGACCAGATAAGCAACAACTAAACCATTTCAACTAACAACTAGGGCACTGTACTTTATATGCAAGTAGTAACTGCGGTTTTCAGGAAGAATTGTACTCTAAAATACGTGGTGTGTGTCCTTCAAAATGCATCATAACAATGCAATAAACAAGCAATCAAACATTGCACACCCTAAATCATTACCTATAGATAAATTGAACAATGACAACTAGTTACACAAATTGTATTTCACCACAAAACAAAAAATAACAAATGAGAACCTACTTTAGGAGAATAAACCAAGTTCAACAAAAGGAAAGCAAAGATTATCTGGTTTACACATTAAAAAAATACAATTATCGAACAAACATTGTAAGCCTCAAGTCATAAAATCACATATTTTTCGGATTAAAGACATTGTAGTTCTTGTTTAGAGAACATTCGTTTTTTTCAAATCTCACAAAGTGAGGTAAGGGTTTATATCACAACAGTTGAAAAATCAAGATTATATATAGAAATGAAAGGGGCAGTGTTTAAAAAAATATTATCATTAATTAGATGATACTCACCTACCAAAAAAAATAACAAGATGCTACTGTATTGCAGCTTGTCCCAATGCCAACAGGTGATATGCATTTAGAGCATTCTTTCTTCTGGCTGCAATAAATTTAACTTTTTCCCTAAATCTTGCCCTCTTCAGTGATATTTCGATGTAAAACCTCATCATACAATACACATAAGTGTCAATGTAGTCCCGGCACTGCAAGAAAGAAATAAACATAGGTTCGTGAGCCAACAATGCCCAGCAGGTAACCAATACTCATAAAAACATATCAGGTTTTCATAATAAAATTCTGATTTATCCACTTGCATGCATAAATACATATTTAATTTAAAGTCTCCAACTCCTCTTAACTACACTCACTACATGCACACGTTGACACATTCATACTAAAAGACAAGGTTAAAGTATGGACCAGATATATATATGGGTTGATAACATGTCGGGTTGAAATGGCCGTGCACAGATGTGGATATAATGGGACTGTTCAGTATATTTGTTCAGGGCGAGGTAGCGATATAAATGAATAACATCTAGAGGCAATGCATAAGAATAAACAAACATACATTAAGCATTGACTCCCGATAGTATTCATTTATATCACTAACTCGCCATGAACAAATATACTGAACTATAACGCGACAGTTCATCAACCCATATATATATCTGATACGTACTTTAACCTTCTATTCAGTATAGTGCAATGCTAATTTTTAAAAGCAAGTTGATGGAACGAATCCCTTTTCATGCAAATATTATCAATATCATGGAAAATGTAAATCTCACATTTCCAAAAATGATTGGCCAGAGCTCTCTCAATACACATCTCATCGAGACTCGTAAGGTATGGATTCTCTGCTGGGCATATAAGATTAATTTAGCAATTCGGGAGGGGAACCAAAAACTTTTTTCTGACAGTAGCACATCTTGCTTGAAATCAAGTCAGAAGTCGCCCATTTCTATCCTTTTTTATAAGTCCGGTTTCTATGTTTTTTTGCGGCCGCACGACGATGACGTAAGAAACGTAGTAAGTGGGATACCAATGTAATGTACTACACGAATCAAATTAATAAAAATGCCGACAAAAGCAAACAAAAACAAAAATTTTACTACATTAAAAAATGTAATTGATTGGTTCAAAATCGGAGAAGGTGAATTGAATTCAGAATACTGAAATCCGAAATTCATTCAGGTAGAACTCTATTGAGAAGCAGCAGCACTAATGTTCAACTCTCCATAATGAAATTGTTTGCATCTTTTGTAAGTTTTTTGCTATGTTTGTAAAAAAAGTTATGTAACACTATTAAACTTGAATATTTCTATCTTGTATGACACTAGTGCTAGAAATGTGTACTTACCAGTTTCTTCTTCTACCAACGCTGTCGCAACACGACAACAAAACAACAAACAAAATATTTACTACATTAGAAAATTTTAATTTGATCCCAATCCAATTTTATAAAGTTGGGTCCAATGATCCCAAATGGGATCCATCCAAAAAAAATTAGGGTTCATAGATTCGATTAGAATCAAATTAGCTTTATAAGCCAAATTGAGGAACCCAAATATGGATTCAATTTGGATCCCAAATCAAAATTAGGTGTTAGTTTTTGAAACCCAATCATTTTTCAAAACTCGAATTAGTGTCCCTAAACCCCCAAACTCGAATTAGTGTCCCCAAACCCATCAACTTTTCGAACCATATTTCTTCCAAAACCCAAGATGATCCACAACACATCCCACTCCATCATCAGAATGAAAACTCATACATAGCAAGAGAAAAATACAAAAGGCAAACTGTTACCGTATATCGCACCTAACAAAAGCCGGAATCTTCGGCGTTGAATGAGATAGGGCAACAGATGACGAAGCGCAGCAGCCAGCAATAACGCGTACCTACTCAGAGGCTGGCCCGATTTTCGGTACGCTTTTAGAAAATAATTTTGGAAAATTTTTTTCTATACCCTGTCAGAGAAATATTTTTTTGGAAATGCCCTGCCGCGCAGTAGTGTACTGCGCGGCCTGGCCCGCGCAGGAGACAACTGCGCGGCTTTTACCCCGCGCAGTTGTCTCCTGCGCCAACAAATTTTTTTATCTCAAACACACATTTACACTGCAAAACACGCACTCCCTTTGTACCAATTACTCGGATTTGATTTCTTGAATCTTTCGAACAGGGTTGCGCTGGCGCCTGAGATTATGTGGCGCCATGATTTGGAAACGCAATGAAATCGGAACAGGGACTTCGTTGGAAG
>JAOYMZ010088910.1:0-10941 GCA_025802335.1 Pinguicula primuliflora
ACATATGCAATTCAATGTATAAGCTTTCCAATGGTGCGATCAATTTCGAGAACGGATGGCTAATTAAAAAAATTGTCCACACAAGGAAAAACTGACCATCATAAAACTGACCATAGGAACGGTTCTGTATATATATACACGTAAAATAATGTACAATGTGGCCTCAATTAAAATAAAATATGTATCTACATACATCATCGTTGCGTGATAAATTAGATTCTTCATCCCTAAAAGAGTCTTCCCCAGATTGATCAAATCCATTCCATCTCACCCCCAAATCCAACCTTTTCTCACACAACTTGGAAGACTTTAGCAAGTTCGTTGCAAAGATTCAGCGTTTTAAATAACTTTGTGAGGAATCTCGGATTCTCACGTCTCCTTCATTTGTTCAAATACATAATCTCTATTGTGTTCAACATGAACCACAATAGAATCTCCTTCTCATCTCCTCGAAGTTCCTGCATATCATTTGCTGCGGAGTCTTCGCTTTCCTGTAGATCTCAACGATTTGGGATTCCTTGTTTGGTTGATTATTAGTTGAGTTACTTCCCATGAAGAACGCGCTGCGCCCAGTTTACAGCATTTTGTTGCTGCTGGTTCTGGCTGGAACTCTGGCTGTGCGGGTCGCATTCCGTGGATACGGATCTTTCCAGCTGAAATACGAAGAACCCACTTTCCAAACACATCAAAAACCAATCTTGAATAAGACCCTTTTGGAATATGCCGCAATTGATATCGATGAGCCCAGATTGAAGCAGGAGATTGAAGACTTGTTAGATGGGAAATACACCGACAGGGGTCAGAAGAGATCTTTTTTGACTGCTGGGAAGCATGTGAGGGCCAGGCCGATTAATGGCATGCCGGTCCAGACGCCGGAATTCCACCGGCTCTGGTTGACTTTCCGGAGGTACCTAGGCGATTGGTCAAGGAATAGGAGGTTTGATTCTGATGTTATGTCGTTTTTAGCAGATGAAATGAAGGTTTTGATTGATGATGGTATCAGGGGGAAATACAGGAGCTGTGCTGTAGTTGGGAATAGTGGGATTCTACTGAATCAAGAATATGGCCAACTGATTGATAGTCATGAAGTAGTGATCCGTTTGAACAATGCAAGAACCAGGAGTTTCGAGAGCCATGTGGGATCAAAAACCAGCATATCGTTTGTCAATAGTAACATACTGCATTTTTGTGCTCGTAGGCCACGCTGTTTTTGCCATCAATACGGGGAGAATGTGCCTATGATTATGTATATATGTCAGCCTGTGCATTTCTTCGACTACTTGACCTGCAATTCTTCCAGTAGATCTCCATTGATCATCACAGATCCCAAGTTTGATGTGCTTTGTGCAAGAATTGTGAAGTACTACTCGTTGAGGCGTTTCGTGGAGCTCGCCGGGAAAGATCCCGGGGAATGGGCGGCGGCTCATGATGGTGCAAACTTCCACTACTCATCAGGGATGCAGGCTGTGATGCTGGCCGTAGGTGTATGTGATAAAGTGAGCATCTTTGGATTTGGAAAGTCTACTGTGGCTAGACACCATTATCACACGAATCAGAAAGCCGAGCTTTCTTTGCACGATTATGAGGCTGAATATGACTTGTACAGAGATCTGATGCAGAGACCACAGTCGATACCATTCATCTCTGAGAAGTTCAAATTCCCTTCAGTGGTTATGCACTGACATTAAAATCTACACGAATGGTTGATCAAGAAGAACTTACATCTTTGCAAATGAAAGCCAGTGATCATAGCATACCTACAGTGCAGCGAGTACAATAGTGGCTCGTCACAGGTTAGATGTTATAAGGCACCTCTTTTAACATCTTTTCTGCGATGAGGTGTGAGCACTCAATTGGACGAAATGTTGGGTTGAATTTTTCAACACTCAATCGGGTGGTGATACGGATATCGAGAGGTGTATGTCAAAAGGAGTTGCCTTGTAGCATTTTCGTGGCTGGAACTTCGAGTTGTTGTATAAGCCCCAGCCCCCATGTCTTAACATCAACTACATCATCCTGTGATAAAAGTATCATTTTCAGATGAGTTGTTGCCAATTTGCTGCGAAAAACAATCAGGCACCATGTCTATTGGGTAAAGCTTCCGTAGTTTTTTCTGGATCTTCTGCTCCTCTCTCCCATGGCTTAAACTCGTTTCCTGTCATATCTTCAAAGTTCTTTGCAAACTCTATAATTGCAACATCAAAGCTGTCTCTCTCATACATTCGCTCATCTGCTCTAAGGACATCACCAATTCTACCCTTTTTATGGTCCTGCTCTCTTGATTCAAATGAAACACAGAACACAAAATGCATCAGAACAACCAAATTTAAACCAACCTCCATCTCTCTTCCTTCGTCTCCAACTCTTTCTCAGGAAATAGGAAGAGGGAGAATTTAATAAAAGCGAGTCAATTCCAGATTTCTGACGAAAATCCTTGGAAATCTCGTGAAAAAATCCGTTTGAAGAACCTCTTATTACACCACCAGTTCCGTGGCTGAAGCCGTAAAGCACCCCACATGCTCCAAATTCGAATACCTGTAATCCCTGCAGTAGAACAAGTGCACTTCAGTCTATGCCCCTCGTTGCCACGACAACAAGTCTCAGTCCTTCGAACGCTTGGTATTCGATATCTGTTTCCCTGCCCGCAATCAAAAGTCCGACTGTATCTTACGAGATTCACAGAAATCTTAACTCCCAATTGTCTTGACGCCTTGGCACCAGCGAGTGTGTCCTGTTAGCAAAAGGCCAGGTGTCTTGGCATTTTACAAAAAATAAAACTGTTTATGAGGGGATGAGGGTGGGTGAGGTGCTTTACCATAGCATCACTATGCGGTGCATATCAAACGGCACCGGCCTCCCGAAACGACACCGTTTCGGGGGCATTGCATAGTATGTGGTGCAAAAAGCACCGCATACACCCCCACACGTTTATGACTATCAAACAGTAAAAAATTAGCATTCTCTTTATTTATAATCATCTTTGATTCGAACGTGTCACTGAAATCACTAAGAATATTTTGTTAAGTTGGTAAATGAGAGAAATATTTTCACTCCTTAGCAGTATCAAAGAGTTTTACAATCCCGACTAATCTAGGAAGCCTTTTGTTGGGGCTTGAACTCGAGACCTCTTAGTCAGAAGTTCAGTTAATCTTAGTTAAATGACTACGAACATATGTGATTGATTACACGGATTATTTTTTGGGATAAATAACTTCGTTACACTCAAGCTAAAGGGAAAATTTTATAAAATGGTTATACGATCTGCGATACTCTACGGATCAGAGTATTGGGCTATGAGTCTTTCACATGTGCGAAAAATTGAAGTGGCGGAGATGTGGATGCTAAGGTGGATGTGTGGTAGCACGAGGTTAGACAAGATTCCAAATGAGGTAATTAGAGATACATTAGGTATCATATCTATAAGTGCCAAACTGAGGGAATGAAGATTGTGATGGTTTGGACATGTACGCAGAAGGAGTTTGAACAATCCAGTCAGGAGTGTCGAGACCTAATAGGACATGGGATTAGCAGATTCGGTTAGATTTAGCAGGATTAAACCTCAGAGGACATGACCTCTGATAGGATAGTTAATTGTGTATTGATCTCTGACTGATAGGTATTTAGTTATTTTAGTTTAATCGTTATTTGCGTAGAAATTCAGTTATTTCAGCATGTACGTAGTGTATGGTTGGGGTAAATAGGTATTTCAGTTTGTACTTGTTTCTCATTTTTATTACTTTGTTATTATTATTATCATTATTATTATATGGGTTTTTTATCATTTATTTTTTCTACGTTTGTTTTTAAGTTGGGGTCTCTACGGAAATAATCTCCCTATCATGTTGTATGATGGGGGTATGATTGCGTACATCCTACCCTCCCTAGGCCCTGTCTACGGGCGGAATTTACTGAGTATGCTTAGTGTGGTTTGGTTTGATACAAATAGGAGTACAAATTATTTTTTTTTTGGGTAAGCAAAAAATTTTACCCGAAAGAAAAGTTTATGTACAAGTTTTACAGATTCGATGCTCCTATTCTACATAAGAGATTATGTACAGACCCTCATACATGTTGTTGGATTTATTATCCAGTCTGCCAATGAGTAATCAAAGAGCCGTGGTTTTGTGTTTGTTTTCAACCATAGCCAAGTGTTTAGCTGTAGTTGAATCAGGATTTCATATGTTCCCACGGTTTTTGATTCAAAGTGTGTTTCATTTCTCACCCTCTAGATGTGCCATACAGCCCCTGACCAGATTGCAATCCACACATTCCTTTTCACATATGCAGGCTTGACTTCGAAGAATTGTTCCAAAGAAGGTGCATACTCTTCTTGCCTTTCTATTTGTAGCCATTTCCAGATTTCTGTCCAAAAGTTTTTTGTACTCTGGCAGTCCCTGAATATGCTGCATCTTGCTCCTTGCCGCACAGTAGACAGACTGTATTACAGGATGTATGCAGTATGTTCTGTTCCTTTAGGTTGCAGAGTGTTGGTAACTTTTGTTGAATCATTCTCCACACGTAGGTTGTTACTTTCTTAGGGACAAATTTACTCCAAATCGAGCTTAGTTCTTTTGCTTGGCTCTAAGTGTATGCAGCTGGTTGAGCCTCTTTGATGTACTAGTATGCATCTTTCACGATATAAGTCCTGTTCAATTTCAATGACCAACGATCTTCATTTTCATCCTGCAAAATAAGGTCAGGCAATTCGGATATAAGTTCTGCATATTCTTCTTCATCGACCACATTTAGTGAACGTTTCCATTCACTTTTCCATTCCCATATTCCGTGTGTGAGCCTTCTGGCGTTGGATATTGTGGTGTTCTTGTGTAGTGCTTTAGTGTATAGACGTGGAAACAGACTTTGTAGTGTGTGATTCCCTAGCCATCTGTCTTCCCAAAATCTAATCTTGCTCCCATTACCAACGCTCAATTCCCACACGTTTTGGAACCACTCCTCACCTAGTGTGCGGTGTATCTCCTTAAACCAGGAAGACTCTTTTGTGAGACCTCTCCTACCAGTGTGTGTTGATGCAGTGTGTGGAAGGATTTCTAGTTCACTTGTTTTTATTGCACCATATTTGGACAGTAAGATCTCTCTCCACAACTCATCCCCTCCCTGTAGTATTTTTTGTCCCCATTTTCCCAGCATTGCCTTTGTAAAGGCATCTAAATCCCTTATACCTAATCCACCATTTTCTTGTGACTCTGTGATTTTGTGCCATGATATCCAGTGTATTTTTCTTTGATGTGTGGTTCCACTCCAGAAGAATGTCCTAATGAGTTTTCCTAATTGGTTTATCAGAGTCCTAGGGGCACGGAAAAGTGCAAAATAGTAGCACGGAAGTGCTGTCAAAACTGAGTTCACTAGCACCACTCTAGCTGCCAATGATAGAGTTCTGTTCTCCCATCTGCCTAGTCTCTTCATAAATCTGTCCACAACCGGTTCCCAAGTTTTCAATCTCTTTGGTTCTGATCCAACTGGAAGTCCCACATATATGAAAGGTATTGTGCCCAGCTTACAGTTCAGATAGTCACTCATCCTGCACATATTCTCCGCATTTACATTTATCCCCATCAGAGCACTCTTAGAGAAGTTAACTTTCAGACCTGATACAGGTTCGAAATTTCTCAAGATTTGTTTGAATGTCTGGATGTTTTTCCATGTTGCTGTACCAAAAAACAGTGTGTCATCTGCAAATTGCAGATGACTGATTTGAATCCCATCTTTTCCTATCTCTATTGGTTCCCACAGGCCTAGTTGAATGGCTCTTTTGATCATTCCAGATAGTCCTTCTGCCACTAAAAGGAACAGAAATGGTGATAGGGAATCACCTTGCGTCAAGCCTCTCGTTGGTGTGAACTCTTTGGTAGGACTGCCATTCAGCAAGATAGATGAAGAAGATGAAGACAGGCAGGTCCTTATCCAATTCCTGAACTTTTGTGGGATTCCCAACTTACTGGACATGTGATCTAGGAATTTCCAGCTCACTGTATCGAAGGCCTTCTCAAAATCTATCTTGGACAAGATTGTAGCTTCCCCTTTAACTTTCATCTCACTTACTGCTTAATTTGCCACCAGTACAACTTCAACTATTTGTCTCTGTCCAATGAATGCAGATTGAGTTTTGGAAATCAGATCATCTAGTACTTGACTCAGCCTGTTTGAGAGGATCTTAGAGATTATCTTATATGGTGCTTCAATAAGTGTGATAGGTCTAAAATCTTGCACCCTCACTGGATTGTCTGTTTTTGCAATTAGCGTTATATGGGCAGCATTGGCTTTTCTTGCAATTGCATTGTTCATATGAAACTCTGACATCATTTCATCGAAATCTCCCTTCACAACCTTAATGAATTTCTTAATGAAGCTGAAATTTATGTCATCTAGCCCCGTACTTTTTGTGCTCCCACATTTATTGATAGATGTGACTATTTCTTCTTCAGAAAATGGCCTAATCATGAGTTCTGCTGGTATTCGTGCCAGTTCTTTTACCTGAATCTCTTGTAGGATGGGTCTGTTATGATTTGTTTCTGTTAATCTCACTGCAAAATGATCTCTAAAAATGTCCTTGACTTCCTCAACTGTTTCTGTCCATCTCCCATTGTTCCTTATTCCAGAGATTGTATTACACTTCCTGTTTCTGTGGACACATCTGTGAAAGTAAGTCGTGTTTGCATCCTCTTCTCTAATCCCCTTTGATCTTGCATTTTTGGTACCATAGAGATTCTTCCTGTTGAGCTATTTTTTGGATATCCATTTGCTTGTCTCGTGATGCTCTCAGATGTTAATTCAGTTTCCACTCTGATTTCCAGGACTCTTCTAACATTTTGCAGCTCCTTCAGTTTGGAATGTATGTCTCCTCCGACTGTCTTATTCTATTTATTGATTTCTGCTCGTAGCCTCTTCAACTTTTCTTTTAATCTGTAGCTAGCATAGCCCTCAATGTTGTTTTCAGTCCATACCTTCATGACTATGGCTTGGTAATCTGGTCTGTCTAACCAATAGTCAAGTACCCTTATTGGTTTCGATCCCCAATTGATATGTTTGTTCATTAATGATACAGGGCAGTGGTCGGAGTCATCCCTGTCTACCCCAGATTGAGTCCAATTTTCATTAGTTCCAAGCTAGTGTTCATTTAGCAAAAATCTATCAAGGCGGCTCATAGATCTTAGTGATGATAGATACCACATATACTTCCTCCTCGCTATTGGTAGATCGTATAATCTCATGTTTTCAATGAATTGCCTGAACTGCTGTATTTCATTTCCCTCGCTTCTGTTTCTTATTCCATCACTGCATTAAAGTCTCCCATCACTGTCCATTTTTCATCATCTTTTTCTGCTCCTTTCAATAGTATTTCATCCCACTGTGCCTGTTTCAGTTCTAGCTTGGCTGGTCCATAAACATTGACTAGATTGCTCTTGATTGTTTCGTTCATCCAGTAACCTTCGATACCAAGAACTCCCTCTGCTCCCCATAAACTTGTTTTCCTAAATTTTGCTGGATTCCAAATACATAAAAGACCTCCAGAAGCTCCCTGTGATCTTCGATATGCCCAATCTAAATCATCTTCATACCACAGTCCTTCACATAATTTTCTATCCACATTTTCCATTTTTGTTTCCTGTAGAGATATGAAATCAGGTTTTGTCTGGTTTATCAACTTCTTGACATTCCTCCTTCTTCTTCTACTGCCCAGCCCACAGACGTTGTAAGTGATTATATGCATTATGTGGATACACTCCTTGTTTTCTTACTCCTCTCAGTCTTGTCTCCCTTAGTCTTTTCCTCCTGATCTCTGCCTTCCATAACTATTAGTGTGGCAATCTCCGTGCTTTGTGCATTCTGGTATGCGATACCAAGCATTTTCCTAGCATCTAGGATAGATTCAGCTTCAATTCGTGAGTTCCTGGAGTCTGCTGCAATTATATTGCTATCACTGACAGACGTTGGCCTCTCCAGCTCCATACTCTTTGTTCTGCTTGTACTTGCTTTCTTAACAGCAGAATCCATTGCAGCTATCCATTCCTCTTTAAGTTTATCATTCTGTTGCTTCTGTTTTGTGCCTTTATTCTCATTCTTTTGTTTTTTCCTAGTCTTTGTTTTTTTCTTTGTCATTTTCCTGATTGGTTCTTTCTTTGTCATTGTATTCCCATCTGTTGCATTTTTCCTTACCACATACTGTTGTAAGTCCTGTTCAGTCTCATTCTTTTCCTTCCCTTTGCTTAACTCCTTTTCCTTTTGCTCCTCTCTGAATCTCGATAGTACCAGTTCTAGTATGTCAGTTCTGCATTGTTCTTTCAACATCCAGTCTTCTGTGTTGTCAGAGCCTGACATCATCTCTTTCTCAGTCTGTTTGTTGTATGGCTGGTCTCTTTCACCACTAATTACTGATTTCTCCAGGGTCTCTAAATGTTGTCCCGTTATAATATTCTTTCCGTTAGTGGTCTCTTCTTTATTCTCACTGAGTTGTGTATCTGGTATCCTGCTGCATTCTGAGTTTGTGATCTTATTCCTACCAGGCACCTCAGTCTCTAACTCTTGCGATGGTTGCCAGAATTTTCCCACAGGGAGCTCACCCTTCACATTTTCACCCCAATATTCATCCTCTTGTTCTGCATCCTCTTTTGCTTTTTGGGTTTCAGGTTCAGTAGCAATATTCAGCTTGGTGGGATATAATTGGGGAAGGGGTCTTGAGGGTTGGGGGATCTTATCCATTTCGTCTTCAGAGTCACTTACCCCTTCTTTGTTGTCCAATTTATCTCTGAAAAGTGAGTAGTCATCATCCTGAGAGTTGTGGCTACTCAGAGTATCAATTTCAATCACCTGCATATATGTCTCTTCAAATCTATCCCCTTCCACTTCTACCATTGCTAGCTCATATTGTTGCCCATCAACTGTTATCCATAGATTGCAGTTCAAAGATCTGTTTATGTCTGTTTTGATAAGTAGTTGGACTGCCTCCAAGTATTTCCTTTCTAGCGTGACCTTGTTTATTTCGATGACTGTTCCAAATTTTGTGCCAATTTTTTCAATGATTTCCACTGTCCAAGCTGATAGAGGGATCCCAAAGATCTTATCCGCTAGAGGTGGATCTAGTATGGTCAGTGATGCCGATTAAACCATTCTGTATAAGCAGGGTCCCATCTGCCAATCATATCCGCTAGAGGTGGATCCCAACTAGCATAGTACACCCGATTGTTCTACATCTGATTATAACCGGGGAGGAGAGCACCTCGAGGACCACGATTACCGATCTTGTGAGCCAGCGTCTCTCTGATGCTGTCGACTGGCTTGAGAATTGGCTGGACATATCCAAGCTGATGTCGAACACGGCGGGTATGAACGAACTCAATGAACTCCATCCAAAAAATAGGACCGTCGTAGTCTCACAGGAACCGATCTTCGGTGCAAACTTGGACATCTCCTGTACACTGTACGGAGTGGAGACGAACTACGTGTAACATATGAATCGTCAGAAAATATTAAAAAAAATATGAACATCATACTTTTGAATTTGATATGGAAACATCAAAATACGAACCTTATCGGCACGTACATTATCCATCTGCATCCGGATCGTCCAAATCACATGGCTTCCCTGGTCTGCGTTCCTCATTCTCCTGACCAATTTTACAACGTAGACCTCTAGAAAGTGCGGATTTCTCCGAAGCTCGTGGCTTTCCATTCGTGTGGGCAGAGTGTAGGGGGAGATAGTAGGCAATCTAGAATATCCCTATAGCTGAATGAGACGCGTCGCTCCACCCATAATTTTGGCATCTTTGGTGTGAGCGTTACATAGATATTGATGGAGGTGACATAGCACGCGCTCCCCCAATTGTAATGCCTGATGGTCTCAAAGTTCTCCAACAAGCCGAAGAACCTCATAGGAATTTTATTACCGGATAAGTACGATAATAAAATACCACCCACAATAAGTGCAAGCATTCTGCGGATATAGCACTGCACCTCCTCATCAGTGCTCCCATCAGAGATCGGATGAGCTTTCAAGTGGCCCCCAAGATAGGATACCCTGAGTCCAGACTGGAAGAATGTCTCCGCAGGAAAGTCCAAGTTAAGCCACTGTTCCAAATACACTCTAGACTCGTGCGACGTCCAATGTGCATCCCCCACGGCATCAAAACGAAGGGGGTACCATCAATAGGAATCCCCCACATCATCAAAATATCCTGAAGAGTGATCGAACACTGCCAAAACGATAACCATAATGTATGTGTGGCCGGATGCCATCTCTCAACCAGCGACGTAATGAAGTGGTGATACTCCTGTATATCTGTGGCGAGATAAGTGCCCCACATCCCAGCAGCGAATATGTATTGTTGCACACGATTATGCAACTCTAGTTCACGTATATGCGAATCCTGATGATGTGTTTTCATCACCTCATCTATCGAAACTTTCCGCTCCAAAACTTTTAAGCTACATTGTGTGCTCAAATCCCATAACACGTCCTCTATAAACCGATTTGTACAAATCTATTCTTTGGCTTTGCTGCGAACTCATGGTACAAAATAGAACAATAATGCATAATAATTCACTAACAATTTCTAATATTACATAACAATACATATCAATTCATAACAATTCTTAATAATGCATAACAATTCCTAATAATTAATAACAATTACTAATAATTCATAAAAAATTAATAAAAATTCAAAATAATTCATAATAATTCACTAACAATTTCTAATATTCCATAATAATTCATATCAATTCAAATTGCAATTCCAAATAATTCATGACAATTCACTAACAATTTCTAATATTCCATAACAATACATATCAATTCATAACAATTCTTAATAATGCATAACAATTAAATAACATTCCCTAATAATTCATAACAATTACTAATAATTCATAAAAAAATCAATAACAATTCAAAATAATTCATAACAATTCACTAACAATTTCTAA
>JAOYMZ010088931.1:0-10940 GCA_025802335.1 Pinguicula primuliflora
GCCGTCATTTTTTGTTGGATGGAGGAACGAGATTCGCTGTTTATTTGTCTGTCTAAGTTACTGTCATCCGATCCCCCGATTTATATATGCTACTATACTTTAAATTTCAATTGTTGATCTGATTAAATTTAATGGTCAAAGATTTAATGCGAAAGTACCAAAAATTATTATCTAAATTTTATAATTGTCACGTGACCTTCCTAAACAATTCTTAACCTAGACAATCCATCTCACTCTGTCACATAAATTTGCAGTCTCAACCAGTGTGTCTCGATTTATAAAGTTTTATGTGTCGAATTATGTTTGTGGTCGTTAGATCAAAATCTGACGGCCACGATCAAATGATAATAATTCACGAGTTTAGTTCGTCATTACTTTTTTAGGTTTGCAATTGTAAATAAAAGAAGAGAAATGTTGTACATTTTTTTTTGTACAAACTAACACCAACCATTGAATTAAATTTAATATACTTTAGCGGTTTAAAACTAGAAGGAAAGCATATTTTTGGAGTAGAAGTTCCCTTTAAAGAGTAATGTTAGGACAGCCAAAACTATAATCCATACTTGTCATCACTCGTCGTCAAAATTGGTTGCACCATTAGAAAGGTCGTGCGTAGAAGATCAAAAGCCTAATATTTCGGTTCGATCCCGACAACTTCGTTGTCGGGAATGTCTAAAACTCCATTAAGCACTATTTAACCTAGGGGGAATGAATTTTAGAAATTTCTGGCGGCGAAGTCGCCAGGGTCACACCGAAATATTTTGCTTTTGATTTCCTACGCATGATCTTCAAATGGTGCAATCAATTTTAACAACGGTGGTGCCAAATATAATTGTACTTTTGACTTTAAATATGATAATTCATGTGCCTTTAAAATAACAAAGGACTAAGTTTTCTTTATTTCTAGAATATTCTGTCACCTTTTTTTGAAAATAATTTATTTTATTGTGGATAATTTTGAGACCCACAACACAATATAACGGGGCCATTTATATCGGACGAAAATATGGACACGAAAATTGGACGAAATAGACATGGAATGATTGAAGTCGTTGATGGATTTTTAACACTTTTGACCCCGTTGCTGACATTCGGACAAGTGGGTTTCGTCCAGTTTTGGTGGCATCTTTTTCGTCCGATTTAGCATTTTACGGGCAATGTGCTTGTGTGGATTGTGTGTGAAAACAGTTGAGTATCCGAACAGCTTTTTTTTAAATACATATGAGGCCTTAGAGCCAGGAACAACCACAATATACAAGATACATTCACGGTGGTTTAAAGGGAAAATGCTTATCTGTTGCAAGATCAGATTCCCTGGTAGCGGAGACAGAAGCATCCTTCATCGGAAGCACAATCCGTTTAGGCAATGACATCGGAGAAATCGGTCCTGAAGTTTAACTGCCACTACCGGGCATTGAATCCGTAACTGGTGCACCTACCAACCGAAGTTCCTCTAGACTCTATAGAGAATCTCTGGGAGTTCTGGCAACCATGCACAGTCGGGGCCCCTCCGCACTCCCCCCTGACTGATCTGGTAGAACATTCGGAGATACGGAGGTAGGGATGGAATTCCGTGCCAGCTCATCTCGAGGACACCGCTTTGCCGGATCATATGGGAATGAGCGAACTGCATAGTCCGGCCAATTAAGGCCCAGCTTGGCAAGAGAGTCCGCCGTGATATTTTCCGACCGTGGGATAAGTTGGAAGACGATTCCTGCACATTCTCGAGCACCCAATCTGATACTCCGAATTAGCGGATCAGCAAAACCATTTTCACTCTTTCCCAGCAGTAAGTCGAGGGCCCCAAGACTATCTGTCATCAATTTCACCCTCTGTAATTTGTCACGCTTGATAAGCTCAATCCCCTTCAGAATAGCCCACAGTTCAGACATCACTACCGTGCAGGCCCCTAGTTTCCCGGTGTATCCACAAGGCAGCACAATGCCATAAGCTGCTGCAGATGAAGCACGAACGACAACACCAACCACATAGAGCAGATGATTACATATCACGGTGGGTGAAGCCAAAACGATCTCAGAACAATGAGGTAAATTCTGAAGGGCCCTTGATTTGGCTTGTTGCTGTTTGAAGAGCCAACCATTTGCCAGCTCAGTCTCACTGCTGCAGATTTTGATTTTTGAGACAAGCTCCCCAATAGAGAATGATTTGCCCGTGAAAATTGTTTCATTCCGTGCACACCATAGCTGCCACGCCACTATAGGGTAGATAATTTGCCAATTAAGATCACTGTAATCAGAAGTAAGGTTCAAATGAAACCACTCGGGTAGTGAGTCGGTTTGCCAGAAAGCAACGGAAAGGTTGGAGTTGAGTGCCTCCCAGATAGGGCGACTCCTACAGCAATCCCGCAACACATGCAGAGTTGTTTTAGAAATGTTGCAGAAAGCACACTCAAGAGAATTCGAAATTTTTCTTCGGTAACACTCTGCGTTAGTCATTAAACCATTCTGAAGAGCTTTGGGTGCTTCTGTTCTGCTATTGACAAACGAACAGGGGCATGTGGACCCGCTGCGAGCGCCCACGCACCGACTCCCCCACAGATACGTGATACCACCTCCCCACCCTTTTTTGGCCCTCCCCACCCTGCATATGATCTAATGAAATCATTACAATCGAGGATTTTTTTTCATAGGCAAATCACTTTGTATTAAAAATAACAAGAAAAACTGTACATATTTTACCATAAAACCTGATATTTTCCTTCCAATTGGGCTAGGGATAGCAATGGGGCGAGGCAGAGTCGCCTAGACCCGCCCCGCCCTTGTAAAAATTGAACCCGGATCCAACCTGACTTGGGGACGGGGCAGGTTGTCCCGTGCAGACCCGTCAGAGTACAAAATTTTTGGGCTAACCAATTTTTTCAAACTAGTCCATATAATTTTTGTGAGATCATGTTTAATTGATTTATATAAACACTAAAATTTTAACTTATATTTCCGGTATGGGACAAAAAATATTGACTCTCATTTCCAAACTTATTTCTTCTTTCGGTGTCTTCCTTGGAATAATTCACCCAACCTTACTATTTATCTCTAAAATTTTTTTTAGCAAATCAGCTTTAATTTCTATTAAAAATTAAAATAAATAAGTTATTTACAAACTATTTATCTCTAAAGTGATTGATAAGAAAATAATTGTTAGGGATGCAACATATGTCCACCATTTCAAGATTTTAGCCCATGTTCGCTCTTTGATTTTCATCACAATACCTTCTGCATGTGGATGTGGTATGATACTCTCAAAATATCAGACATTTCTTGCCCCCCATAAATTCCACGCCATAGATATCCACACCGATTTCCAGATTTGGCTGTTAAAGTCCTGTGGCATTTTCGCCATAAAATCTTCCAATGTGGGTACTGTCTCTTGGTGCGATTCTCTGCCAAGCTAGAATTTCCTTCCATACCTGTACTGTTATTGAGTAGTATTGAAAAATGTGTTCTTCATTCTCTTGTGTATTATCTTCTTTGCAGAGGTGACAAAGGATGCTCAGGTTTTCTTGGATAATTCGCCTCCTCTGGAAATTCGCCCGAGTTGGTAATCTTTTCTGCCTCAATCTCCTGATAAATATTTCGACTTAGCTGGAACTGCTTTCCACTTTCCTAGCATAATTGTTGTCTTCCCCGCACTTGTCCATTGTTCTTGCTTTGATAGCATAATTTTTGTGTAGCATGTTTTAACCGAATATTTCTGATTCTTTTGGACATCCATGCTCCATGCATCTTCTTTGTTTACCTGCATTGTGAAATTAGATAGAGCAGTGGTTAATGCCTGTAAGCTCACACATTCAAGCTCATCCAGTTCTGGTTTCCAAGTTAGTTTCCATGTCCATGCTCCATCATTCCAACTTCCCATCTCCTCGATCTTTTTATTTTTTGCCTTGATTTTCGATAAAGCCTCGAATAGATGGATGATAAATTTGTTTCCCCTATCCAACCTCTTACATCATTTAGCCTCCATAGATCTTGGTACCACTCCTGCATTAGTAACTTGTTCAAATCCTGCCACCAACCGGAGCCGTTACTTTGTCTCCTTCCAGCTTGACTCACTTCTTGTGCTAGTTGTGCTTCCTGCTTTAATTCTCGAAGCTTACCCACTTTTATGCACTCTTTGTGACCATACTTTGAGCGTATGATTTGCTTCCACAATGGATATTCTGCTTCCACGATCCTATTTCCCCTCTTTCCTAGCATAGCCTCATTAAATGCTTCCAAATTCCTTATCTCTAGGCCACCTTCTTCTTTAGGTTGGGTTATCTTGTCCCATGAAATCCAATGAATTTTTTTCCTATTTGTTCTCTCATTCCAAAAAAAGGCTTTCTGGATTCGCTCAAGGGTTAATAAAATAGTCTTAGGTGCCCAGTACATGGTGAAATAGTGACATGGTAGAATAGACAAAATAAAATTAATAAGAACAACCCTACCACCAACCGAAAGGGTTGAGTTTTCCCATTTTCTAGCTTTCGTTTATACTTATTAACCATAGGTTTCCACATTTTTCCCCTTCGTTGATTATTACCCACAGGTAAGTCTAAGTAAGTGAAGGGCAATGTACTGCTAATACACTTCATGTAGCCAGTCATCCTGCTCACCTCACCTTCATCCATGTTCAGTCCATATAGACCCGATATACCATAGTTGATCCTCAACCCGGATACAAACTCAAAATTCCGTAGAATCCCTTTTATGCACCTAACATTCTTCCAATTCCCTTCCCCAAAAAATATCGTGTCATCTGCAAATTGGAGATGAGATATTTTAATCCTATCTCTCACCATTTGCACAGGATAATACATTTTTACTTCCACTGCCCTGAACAACTGGGGATCTGGTTCTGGTTGATATTACATTATTATAATTCCATTATTAACTTAATATTAGACCTCATTTCATCTTATTATATATGAAGATGAATTCTGATGTGTTAAATGTTGATGTGCACAGTAAGTATTGTTGTGATCAGTTCACTTGAAATTCGGTACTCTTGAAATTCGGTACTGCCCATAATCCAGGCTCGGGTCTTTGAATAAATCGAGTCCAACCATCATTCTAGTTTTGGGTCTCGTGAGTATAGGTGCGAGTGTGCAGATTAATTTTATTAGAAAAGTGGGCTATCCTTATTATGGATAAACTTCGTATGCTCAGTCCTTGCGTGCTCAGTCCGTACTCAACTTTTCGTAGCATCATTCGTTTTCGAAATTGGTCGCACCATTGGAATGCTTATACATTGTAGATGAAAATCCCCATGCTTTGGTTCGATTTTCGGCAACTTCCTCCCCAGAAATTTCTAAAACGCTATTTAGGACTACTTAACCCTAGGGGAAATGTGAACCCTCCATTAAACGGTGATAACGTCGTCGGAATATCGCCAAAACTTGTACATATGATCCTCTATGTATAAGGATTCCAACGATGTGCTTAATTCCGTCAACGAGCGATGCTAGTGGCGGGAATTAAAAACGTGTGTTCATTTGTGTGTTCATTTATATGGGCATTGATCCTGTCCCATATATATATGTGCAAAGTTGGGTTTGTTGACTATACAACTTTTTACTCTCGACTGCGCAACTTCGTTCCCTTTTTGAAAGCCTCATTCGGTTCTTGCTTTATACGCACAAATTGCCCATGTTCTTCAGCCTCCTGCGGAATCTGAGCCTGGATTTGGACTCCTCACTCTATTCCGGTTGTTTTGAACCGAAGATTTCGTAGTTTTGAAGTCGGAATTGCTGAATCTCCGAAACCCCCAAAATTGACGGCTTGATTTTTGTCTTTATTTTGCGGTTTTTGTGAAGAGCAGCGATAGATCTCGTCTCGGCATACATCGATTCAACAGAAAAATAGGATTTTTCGTTTTTGTGAATTTTGTTACATAACTCTGTTCGTAGGTCTGATTCATTGATTTATCTGTGCTTGATTTCAGGTTTGAACCAAGATTTTGGACCTCACAGTGGTATCCGAGCGAGGTTGTAGCTCAAATTGTGAAATCCGTCGAAATCGTTCTGCATGGTGTTAATTGCTCAGATCTGTTCGATAAATCGGTGGATCTGTGATTTAGTCGGTTGAATTTCATATTTTTCGAAAGTTCAGCCACTGTCTGAATTTTGTGAATTAGTCTGTGGTTTTCTGTGGAATCTATTACCTGCTTTTGAAATCTATAAATACTGTGCAATTTACTATGGATTCGCTGTCCGATTTTGACTTGCATTCGATTCTAAGAAGTCTGATATCCATTGCATGATGTGATAATTTGCAGATCAGTTGGTTTCTGGACTTGCTTGTTGCATTGTTACAACTATTGAACCTTGTTTTGTCTATACTGGTATCAAGGTGCATGCATAGATAGCCTGTTGAAATGTGTGATATTCTGATACTCTGTAGTAGTAACTGTCTATTGGCTTTGAAAAACAACTTGTTTTCAAAACTGACGCGTTCTGAGAAAAATGTTTGAAACTGTATTTTTGAAAAGACTCTGTTACAAAGTACTTCCGCTGCACATACTCTGAGCACTAGATTGTATGCTTTAAGTGATTTTAGAGCATCTGTGATCTACTGTATCTTAAGATATCTGGTCTCTGAGGTTTTGAAACTGTCTGTCAAACTATCTGCTATCTGTCTGCATACTTGGAAAAGAAAAAAAATAGGGACGAAAAATTAAATCCCCCAGACAACAAAAAAATAAAATATAAACTGTGGACTGAGGCCTATACACACGGCCTCCTGTAAGTCATTCTGTTATCTCTTTTCTGCATAATTCTATGGGCCTGTGAGCCTGAGTTGGGCCTGTGAGCCAGAGGTATTTTATTTACTGCTTTGTGCACGCTTTAGCACCACGACGTGAGAGGCATTTAGCCTATAGTTGTTGTCTCTTTGTGCCTGTGAGCACTTATTTGTTACTGCTTTCAGGGTTTAGTTGAGTGCTTTTAAGGATCTAAAGAGGAGCCCTGTGAAGAGAACCCTTGAGGACTTCTGTGGGTATGTCTCTTGCATGCGAACTGAGTCTAAGATTTGGCTGCCTTTTATCGTCAGTTTTAATTGATAAGACTCTGAAAAGAGTGGTCAAGGCTGAAATAAGTCCTATCTGAACGTGCTCTTGTTTGCTCCTGTGATTATTTGGAACAATCTGCACATGGGAACTATTTTTGGTGACTTGTTGTGTTTTAAATGTTGAATATGACTACCAGAATTGAGATTGCACAGTTTGATGGGAAGAGTGATTTTACTAGTAGGGCTAGACGTATGAAATCTGTTCTGTCATATTATAAGGTGCATTATGCATTAAAACCCATTAAGGATTGGCCAGAAACTGTAACTTCTAAGGTAGATGAGATAAAAGAAGAGGCTCTAAGCCTACTGATTTTAAATCTGTCAGATACTGTTATTCACAAATTAGATAGTTCTGAAGACCCTTTAGATGTTCGGAATAAACTACACTCCTTGTATGATTCTAAAGTTCCTGCGAATATATTTTTTGTTAAAGGTTCAATCTTTTCTTATAAAATGGAGTCTGAAAGATCAATTGATGAAAATCTTGATGAGTTTTTTAAACTAACACATTTACTTAAAGGAACTGAGCATGATATAGATGAAAACTCGCTGGCTATGATTCTTTTAAATTCTGTGAGTAAAGATTATTTGGTTGTGAAGAATGCCTTGCAATATTCAGGTTCTGTTCCTAAATTGGAAGCTTTAATAAGTGGATTAAAGGCTAGGAAAATAGAATTAAAGAATGCGAAACGTGCCTCTAATGTGTTGTTTGTTAAAGCTGATGATAAAACAGAGTCTGAAATTCCTAAACCTATGATCAGAAATGTTAATCAAGGCCAAAATAAATTTTCTGCTTGGAATCAGAACTCTTTTGCGAATAGGAATGGTCCTAGAAGTAATTTTCAAATACTTCTAGGTTCCAGAACAGTGGCTATGATAGAAATGGTTTTAAACTTAAGTGTAATTATTGTCTTAAGTCTGGACATGTGCAAAGTAACTGCATCTTTTATAACCGAGATGTTAGGATACAAATTGGAATCAGAATGCTCTGGCCAGAATAATCAAAATGCTTTGTTTGTAACATGCTTGATTCACATAGGCAGGGGCGGATGGGCCTGGGTGCCTGGGGGAGCCCAGGCACCCCCAGCCCATCCAAAAAAAAAATTGATTTTTCAGAGAATTTTTTTTATTGGGCTTCAGGCACCCCTAATTGATATGTCGGGCCCAGATTGTATTAGTGAAAATGAGAATTGAGATGAAATTGAAACATTCGATCCGGCAAATCGTCTTCGCAGAATTGCAAATCACAGTTCATCCTCGCAATTCAATTCTCATAATTCGTCTTCGCAGAATCGCAAATCACAGTTCATCCTCCCAACGTATGTTCTTCCTATTCCTATATTTGTGATTTTGGAGATCATGAGAAAGTGAGATTAGATTTTTTTGCTCCGTCGACGAAATCTTCTCGTGTTGACGGTTGTTACTAGCTGGTTTTTGAGAAAGTGAGTTTAGATTCCTATATTTGTTACTAGCTGGCTTTTGAGAAAGTTATTTTCGGAACAAGATGACGGATGATTTTTTGACGGATAGTATGGTGTGCTATATTGAGAGAGATATTTTCTTAAGTATATATAATGAAGACATTTTGCAAAGATTTCAAAAAATGGCGAGTAGAAGATTTCAACTGCCGCCGATCGAGCAAATGCCTAGAAAACATTGTATATCTTGCACTTATAATAATTAAAATTAGGTATTTTTTAAATATAATTTGCGTACTTTATTGTACCTCTATTATTTAAATTTTCAAATGGGCACCCCCAGCCTATAAATCCTGGATCCGCCCTTGCACATAGGAACAACTGTATGCATTCATCTGGTCACACTATGAATAATGTTCAAGAAAATTGCTCATGTATGCAGCATGCTCGACATATGTGTGTGAATTCGAATCACTGTTCTTCTAGTCAGAAACAAATTGATAATAAGGGAACCATGGTATGTGAAGTTAGTAATCAACCAAGTTCTTCATGTAGTCAACTTGTTAAAGATTTTGTCTTCTATGTTAAAAATCACATTAATGCTGAGTGTCTGGGAGAGTCTGAACCAGTTTTGAGTAAACCTGTCTTTAATGAAGATGACTTAGCTGATTTTCTGTCTGAGTGTGAAAAATATAATCTCAGTATAAATAGTTAATCTGAGTTTAGTAGTAAGGAAGTTTCTGATGATTTAAATATTGATTTAGAAGAAGAGAAAGAATCCGAATCTAATCTGGAAGTTTCTGAATTTGGCCATGAATATGTTTTGGTTGTTTCGGATGTTGAAAATTCAAATGAGTGAGTTTTAGATTCTGGTTGCACCTGTCATATGTCCCCCAACTTGAATTGGTTTAATAACTTGGATATTTGTAAGAATGGCATGGCAATTATGGGAAATAATAACTTTTGTGAAATCAAAGGTACTGGTCTATTTGATTGAAATCGGGTAATGGAAATAAAGTGAAATTAACTAATGTCAGATATATACTAGATTTTAAAAGAAATCTAATTTCTTTGGGTAAGTTAGAAGAGTCTAGCTATTGATATTCTTCAAAGGATGGTGTGCTTTCTGTGTTTAAAGATGATACGTTGGTTCTGACTGCTAGTAGGAGAAACAGATTATATTTTTTAAATGGACAAACAGTTTCTGAAAGTGTTTTTATTGTGCATGAGCCTGATTCTATTAAACTGTGGCATCTTAAGTTGGGTGATATGAGTGAAAAAGGTCTGAAAATTCTTCACGATAGGGGTCTTTTGGGGAAACAAAAATTTAGTGGTCTGTCGTTCTATGAATCATGTGTTTTAGGTAAACGACACAGGCTTAAATTTTATGTGTAGTATATGGTTTGAGGTAAGTAGTTTATTTTTGCTATATTCATTTATTTCTTTTATTATTTTTTATAATAATAATGATTACTATTATTATCACTATTATTAGAATTATTATTACTATTACTACGATTATGATTATGATTATTTTATTTTTATTTTCTTTTTTTAATCTTTAATTTTAATTTTATTTTTTTATTTATTTTATTTATTTTATTTTATTTTATTTCATCTTATTATTATTATTATTTATTTCTTTTTCGAGCTGAGGGTTTTCACGGAAACAATCTCCTCATCCTGTTGAGGGATGAGGGTATGATTGCGTACATCTTACCCTTCCCAGACCCTGCCTAAGGGCGGGATTTACTGGGTATGCTTGGTTTGGTTTGGTTTGGTTTATGTTACCTGATTTCACCTCCATAATGTCTGATATCTTGGATCGGGTGGATAATATTTGACTTATTTTCTAATGTGGAAGATCCAGTTAGTGGCAAACACAGGACATATGGTAAGCAGATATATACACACTTAACCTAGCTCCGATCTACTTGTTGGGCGCAGCGGATAAAAATAATAATAAAGGAATCGGGCGGATACAGTAAATAAATAGACACTGAAAATTTAATGTGGTTTGATCTCGTTCTAGTGCGTGATCAAATAAATAACTCGTAAGTGTACAAAGCACCCCCCGAGGTCGAATCTCTCAAGAACTCGGTGTAGGTTGACTTATATTACTATCGTACTAATCACTGACTCGGAATAAAGTAATCAAAAAATCAATTAAAAGTGGAGGTTTAGTTTTGATTTCTAACAGCTAAAAAAACAAATAAAGAAGTTAATAAAAAACGTTGAAAAGGACGAGAAGTTCTAGAGAATGATTGATGCGAAAAAGGAGTACAGGGTTGTAGTTTCATTCAGATGTACATAATTAATATTGGGTATCCTAAACATTCAATGGTTATTAGTTCACCTCAAAAGCCATAGAGTTCCCCACTTCAAGGTGGTTATCTTCTAATTTACGACCTATCAATTAACGCTAGTTCTCATGATAAATCGTGATTGAGATCCAGGTATT
>JAOYMZ010088942.1:0-10940 GCA_025802335.1 Pinguicula primuliflora
TGTGAAGATTATTTTAGATGATATAATACTTGTGTAAATTCGTTATCCAAGTGGATGATCTGGTCTCATATTTGTTCGCAACTATCATTTATCGAGTATAAGAGGTGGGTCGGCCCAAGCCCTAGGAATATGATTAAACGTGTATGAGGAAGGTCAGGAAGATTTGCACAGAAAAGTGCAGAGGGACGGATGAGTTTTGGCTTGAGCGGTAGGGATTTGTTTGCACAAAAAAGTGCAGACGGACGGGATGAGTTGTGACTGTGCGTTTTCGTTGTCGTTTTATTAAGAGTAGGCAGTCGTTTACTGCTCTTATATATTTATCGAGTATAAGAGGTGTGTCGGCCCAGGCCCAACTCAGATTCTGTGTGTACCAAAAATATAATTTTTGGGTTATAAAAAAAAAGATTCATCTACAAGACTCTTTTATAAATGTAGAAAACTGAGCCAATAAGGCAGTAAAAAACTAAAAGGAAGAAAAAAGGAAAAACTAGAGAAAAAAACACGAGCACCGAACTCAGAATTACGAGGCTCTGCTCTACCAAAAGTGTTACGCAACCCATGATCGTTTAGTGAGCCCAACCATTACTTTCACTGCGCAAGCCCAATCCGCCCCATCATTTTGAACAAATTGTATTCAACCATTACTTTCACTGTGCAAGCCCAATACCAAAAATGTTTATGATTTGTTTTGGACTGCCGAGCTTCGATAATCAGAACTCTGATGCTGCGAAATCTGTTGTTGAGGTATCAATGTCGATTGTCAGATTGATCATCCTTCGTCTTTGATTCTCGTTCTCGTAATCTTTTCCTGCACTTCAGACCTTTGCTGATGCGCTTGATTCTTTTCCGACATGGAGGCATGACTGGGGATATTGATGGTGGCAGGAAATGTGTGTCTCTGCTGAAACTCGGGTCAAAGCGTGTTGTGGTTATGAAAGAAGCTTGGTCGATGATATGGATGGTTGTACAATGGACCATATGGTGTTACAGAAACGAGAAACACTTTGCTGGGATGGACATTACACCTACGAAAGCTTTGCTGATAATTCGGGCGAGTACTTGGAAATGGATTAAGGCCATGGCGGAAATGAACTCAGTTGTTTATGGCATTACTGAATGGATACAAGTACCAATTACCTGTCTTTTAGCTTGTAAATGATATACTGTTCCGACATTGTAATTTTCTATTTTGTTGATATAAAAGTTTTGCTTACAAAAAAAAACATCTCTTCAATTCATTCCATACCATGGATGGTGTGATTTCAATAAATTAAAGTTAAGATGTTTTACACCATGGATGGTGTGATTTCAACTGTAGCCATTCCTCACGTAATAACATTCTATCAATTCTGCTTGTTGTAGTCCCATCAGGTTTAAACCATGTGTAATCCGCACTTCTCAGTAATATATTTACCAGTTCAGCTTCAAATATGAAGTTTAAGAAAGCTGTTGCTTCAGTATAATTGAAACTGAAATGACAGTTATTTTAATTGGGAATCTCACTGAGTTAAAATCTCCCATCACACATAACTTGTCTTGTGGAAACTGAATCCTATACTGGATAATCTCATTCCATAGTTGTCTCTTCTGTGCTAAATGGTAGGAGGAATACACACAAATAATGGTCATTTCTGTCATCTCTTACTCCATCCAGTTTCCTCTCACAGCTATAGCTTGAGTTAGCTGCCATTTTGACATTTTCTGGAATTTTGTGGTCTTCCAAGTCATTAGAATTCCACCTGAGGCTCCCTCAGTGTCTTTTTTCACGTAATCAAAATCATCATGGTTACATCACGTTTCATGGTTCTTCTGTCTAAAGTTTGCAACATAGTTTCCTGCACACCTACCAAATCAAGGTTTGCTTTTTTCATCATGTTCCTCAGCAGCCTTTTTTTGGTTGGGCTGCCGAGACCGCAGATGTTCCAACTGCTAATCCGCATTAACCTGTGGGACTTGCACTATTTGCTTATTTGCTTCCAGTTCTTTTTCAGTTACCTGCTTCTCTCCTCGATTTCTCAGATTCATTAGAAGCAGATTCTGCACCGTATCTGATTCTTTATCTTTGAAGTTTAGACCAATAGTGTTTCCAAAGTTTACAGCAGTAAGAGTATCTTGCTCAACCTCCTTCCACACCTCCCAGTTACCTTTCTTCTTGTGCTTTTCAATGTATTGCACATATTGATTCTCTATGTGTTGTAACATAGTTTTAACCTTAGCTAGGAGCTCCTAACTTTTTCTTCAGAAATCTCATTTGTTGACTCACTTTCTGACTTCACTTCACTTCCATGTACTGCATTCACTATGACTAGTGGGGTGGAGTCATTTGCGACTAAGTCACTTGTATTTCTTTGGTTCCCACTTTCCTCATGTTCCAGAATTTTGGGATCTTGCTTCTTCTCCTACTGTTTACTCGCTTGGCACACTCGTTCACCACCATCTCTTTCGACAGATTTAGGAGGCACCGTTTGATTAGTATTACCATATTCATCTGAGCTTTTATTCCTCTACAAAATTCTAATGGGGGATCTCATTTTTCTCATTGAATCCTCTCTCTCAACTTCATCTGCCCAACATGAGGATTGACCACGTTGTATATTGCTAAAACTAACATCCTTGTTTAGGAAAATCATATTTGCCTCATCATTCAGAGGTGTGAATCAGTTACCCGATAGAGTCTCCGCTTGACTATTTTCCACCGGCTGCTTTCCATCTCTATGTACTATTTCACAAGCTAGTCGTTTGTTCACCGGTTGTTTCATCGTGATCTGCTTCATGTTTTCAGAGGGTTGCTTTATGATCCATGTGTCATTTTCATTTGTTGCTTGAGGTTCAGCATTTACTTCTTGCTCAAAGTCATTTTCACTTCAGAGATCACACAACAGTTCTTCAATGCGAATGGAGTACTCTTTTCCATTGATTAATATCTTTCGTGCCAAGACAATTTTGTCCTGCATACTCATTTGAACTAGAATAAGAGCACTGCCCACATTACTTCGCTCGTATGTTTTTCCATAAGAGTATTGAAACCATCCGTACCCTCTGATTAACCATTTATAGAATCTTGAGGACATACAAGTGAGAGGAATCCCATAGATTTTCAGCCAACATGTTCGTTTCCCATGGGAGATAATGTTATCATCACTACACCATGACCTCATAGTTCTGAATGCATTCAGCATATCCTCGGACTGATCGTTAAGCAGCCTGTTCTTTACCCCAACAGATTTAGGCCGCAACAGTCTAGTTTCCTCGTCCACATAAGAGAACTGCACATCATTGTAACCATTCTTCAAAAGAGCATTTCCAGCATACTGTCATCAACCCCTACGCCAAGGGTTACTACCAGGCAATTGTTCAACCATTGTGTTTCCAGCGCAGTAGGAGTGAACGTATCTAGTGGGGTATCCACTTTTTTATGAGGTTGGTTCCTTCTCATATGGTCAACTTAATTAGGTTGCCTATATGATTGGGTGTTTTTAGGCCTTTGAAACTCCTTCCACACACGGCTTTTGCTCCGCATAGGCCCTTGCCTCACAAACACAGGATTTTCTTGCCTTGTATCATTTTTTGGGTCCCTATCATATTTTGTCAGACTCATTTCCAGGAAAACATCCTCAATCCAGAGACCCTTTAACATTTCTTTCATGTCTGTGTTCTTAGGCATAGAAACAAAGCCATATCGCATATTCCTGGCATTCCTTCTGTTTGGTATGAATAGGTCTTTAACAGTACCAAACTCACTGAAAATATGATAAAGATCTTGCTTTCCCCATTCGTTTGGAAAACCAGTGAAGTAGAGTGACGTAGAAGTTTCAGTGACCCGACATATAAATCTATTCAAGGTCCCTTTCCTGTAGTTCAACCATGCATTATTGTCTTGTTCTCGTCTTCTATTACTTCTCATGCGTTGCTACATTTCCTTTCTCATCCTTACTTGTATATTGGTGACAGATATAAAAACGTGATAGCAAGTACGGTGCTTCCTTTACACTAGGAAACTGGAGAAACCAAATAAGCTCCCTCCTGCCAAACGAGCTCACCCGGATTGGCCAAGGAGGGCAACTATCCAGCCATTCCTGCACCTAACCAAGTACAGCCATGTCACGCATCCAATGGGAGAAACCGTGAGATCTAATCCCTGCCAAACGAGCTCACTCGAAGTGGAAAAGGGGTTAATCAGTAGCCCTTCCCTGTTCGTGGTATATTCAGACGCAAAGCAGTTCACCCAAACACAATCTAGCCCAAAGAACAGATATTTTTAGAGGAACCGTGAGATCCTGCCCTTGCAAAACAAGCTCACCCGAAGTGGTAGAAGGGTGAAATCGCTGCCGTTCTCACTGGTACAGGCAACTTGATCATTTTTCCTTCATAGAAACACCGAATTTCGGGCAAAACGCGGTCAAAGATAAGGCCCGGAGGAGCCTCGGTTACCAGTCCAGAGAGCGTCTTTCATCTAGGCGGGAAAAGAAGTGTTTGCAGACTTTTATTGAATTTATTTAACTTAAGGATTAGTAAGGAAGAGTAAGGAAGCTTTTACACGATTATGCTATCTTTTTCGAATGTAATATGGTGTTGCGGATGACAAGTGTGTGTGTGGAAGAAAAGTTAACAATTTTCCTACAATATTTCGCACATGGTGCGCTTTAGTATGATATGTAATATGATATAGTTTCGATGTATTTACTACTTATTTATTTTTTCTGAGCTTTGTATGGTATTGCTTGAGTGATAGGGAATGGCTTAAGTCACATGCGATTTGATACGGTTTCAATATACTTATTATTTCATTATTATCAAATTGAGCAGTGTGAGCTACTTCAGACACAGATAATTTTATCCAAAAATGAGGCAATATTCTAGTATTCTAAAATTAAATGTTGGTGTGGAGATTTTAATATCAAATTGGACGAAACCAGTATCACATTCCTCATTCTCAAATCAAACTACCCCTTAGACTCCGTTTGACAGCAATTATAAGTTAGATATAGAATTTGTCCTCCATTTAGTATGCAGGATTACATCGAATTTGTTGGGTTTAGGATATAGTGAAATTTTAAAATTCGTTGTTTAGTAGACAGTATAATTTTATGTAATGATTTTGAAATTATTGTGAATTTAAAAAGTTATCCTGCATTTTTAATTATAACAATTAATTTAAAATAAAAAAATCGATACTATCATTATTTTTTCATTAAATTCGCAAAAAATTATATTTATATTTCTATCAAATTTCGAATGTCCGAATATAATAAGAACGAGTATCGCTAACTTTTTAAGTTCGGATAAAATTAAAAAATATTATTAAAAATTCTTTAAAAAAATATTTTTAAATATACAAAATTATTTTTCGGATAATTTTCCAAAACTTAATATTAAAATTTATTATATTTTATAATTTTTTATAATTTTATAAGAGAAGGATAAATTAATAGAAAAAAAAATCCTCTAAATTCCACATTTTCCTGGTTCAACTGAAATATTTTCATGCATATGCTGCGAAAATTGCATCAAAGGTTAAAACGCCACACTTGTTTTGTTCACCGAGTTCAGCAAGTTTTCCGCAGTGATCCCAACTTCTGAATCACAAGCATAGGAATAAGAAATTCCAGTAACTACGGCGATGAAACCTTCGTCCACCAAGGCGATGAACGTATTAAGCAATAATCAATCATCCACAACCATTCTACAGCACAACATTGAATCGGAACAATTAGAAAGAACAAAAACCCAGCCAAACTCCCTTTCACATTTCTGCTTCAGAGGAACCCCTGTTGGTTGAATCCGAAATTCTCACATCCTCGATCATTCTCGCCACTTCCGCCATCTTCGGCCTCTGCTCCGGCACACGCACCACGCACGACATCGCGATCTGCAGCATCTCCACGAGCTCTTCGTCGATGTTCGTAAACCTCAGCAGCTCCACATCAAACACTTCGGCGGTCCATTCCTCACGGACCACGGAGTGCACCCACCGGACCAAGTGGATGATCTCATCGCCATTCGCGGCGGCGTGCACGGGAGATTTGCCTGTAAGAAGTTCGAGTAGGATCACCCCGAAGCTGTAGACATCGCAAGGCTGGGTTGCTTTCCTCGTGTCTGTCAACTCCGGTGCGCGGTAACCGGATGCACGAGCTGCTGGTGGAGATAACGAGCTCATGATGGCTGACAGGCCGAGATCGGATATGCAGCCGAAGTTTTGAGGATTCAGGAAGATGTTGGATGATTTCACGTTCCCATGAGCTAGCTTACCTCCATTCTCTTCGTGTATACGGGCAATGCCTCGCGCAGCGCCGAGAGCCATGTTGAACCGAGATTTCCAGTCGAGAGGGGGATTGTTGCTGTCCTTGTCTCCACGTTTTCCTGCATTGGTAACAAAAATATCAAGACAGACAGTTGATCCATGTTTTAACTACGATTCGAGAAAGCGTTGGCAGATTCTGATCAATCAGGGGTCTAATAAGCTGGTATTCAGACAAATATCAAGACACACAGTTGATCCATATCTCTATTCGAGAAGGCGGTCGCCTAGGCTGCTTAGCCGCCGCCTATGCGCTAGAATGTCGCCCTCTGGCTTGCCTGATTTCCCGCTTATATTCCCGTTTAGGCGAGCCCTGGGCTGTCTAGGCCGATTATGGTCTGCCTAGCACTTTCTCGAACATTAATCCATATACAACATGTTTTATAACTAATGTTTGAGAAAGTGTTAAGTGGATTCTAGGCCAGCCATATATACGGTCTAAGCGGGTATTCAGACAAAGCGGAGGATGACCGCCCAGCCCTATGCGGCCTAGGCCGACCGTCTTCTCGAACCGAAATTTTAACATCTCCTTAAGGAAATGATATCCTTTTTCTTAGGATCATTCCAAAAATATGACTAATGGACAGTGCTGTAGAAGGCGTTGGGCGATCCCTGCAAACAGGTCCGCACAACCCTAGGCAGCTTAGGCGCCCGCATAAGCGCCTAAACTCGCACTTAGTCAGGACAATTGCCCAACGCTGTTTAGCAATCACTATGAGCTAATGAATAATATGTGGGATATAACTAACCAAGCTGGAAATTGGAGAAATATTAAGTTCCTTAATCCGCGTTCAGCAATCCAAGATACAGAGAAAGCAAAAGAAAAGCATAACCAAAACGTAATGGAGATAAGAAGTCCGAAACAATGTCAATTACCATATAGCATTGAGGCCAGGCTTCCTTGACTGTAGTAATCGTAAACCATAAGCTTCTCATCCTTTGAATAGTAATATGCCCTGAGCTCCGTCACATTCTCATGCTTGATGCTTCCTATGATATCCATTTGTTGCTCAAACTCACGTTTTCCCACATACACATCCTTCAGCCTCTTCACCACTACCATTGGAGCATCCTCTAGTATCACCTTATAAGCTACCCCAAAGGTACCCTTCCCCAAAACTTCTGCAGATGCCCTCAATAAATCCTCCAAATCAAATGCATAGTTACAACCCTCGAAGAAAACCAACTTGTTATTAGCATCTTGGCTGCGGGAGATGGCCTTTTCAGGTGACATATTCCCTTTTTCTAATTTCCCAAGAAATCCATCATCGATTGTATGTTGTCTAAGTAGGCAAACAATCAACAGAAAACCAAAACCCAGAAGCCCAATAACAGAACCAGCTATTATAATCCCAAGCAAAGCCTTTTCACTCAATTTCCCAGCATTTCCATCCTTGTGCTCATGAGGAGCCAAGACTGAATAATCCAACAAAGACCCATCATTGCCTACAAAAGAGGATCTTGGGAACGTCTGGAGTGAATTGGGTACACTGCCCACAAGTTTATTGTGAGACAAGTTAAGAGACTGCAGCTTCGGTAATTGCAAATCAGGGATTTCACCAGAAAGTGAGTTGTTAGCAAGATTTAAAGAAACAAGCTGACTCAATTTGTTCAAAGAACTAGGTATACTGCCATTGAATCCATTGTTTGATAAGTTCACTATTGTGAGGTTGCTCCAAACAAGGAAATTTAAAGGCAGGGGACCTGTGAAATCGTTGTGCTGAAGATACAGAAAGCTTAAATTTTTGAGATTACCCAATTCTTGTGGGAAACCCCCACTAATCTTATTCGATCTGAGGCTCAAGATCTGCAATGCTGATAAGCGGCTCAGTGTATTATCTGGTATCGGTCCTTGAAATCCAAAACCCGGTAGCCTTACCGATACTACTCTACTCCCCTCTTCATTACAAGCGATGCCGGTCCAGTTCTCGCAAACTGGGAACTCATTGTTCCAGTTCAACGGGCGCAGATGATTAAACCTGTCGGCGAAGTCCAGCAATGCCTCCTTATCACTTTGTAGAAGAGACCCTGCAAGAGTCCGTTGGAGTAATGGCAACAGAAGTAATAAAAGCAATGGGATTCGGAGCTTCTCCATCTCATGTAGACCCTCCCTGGTTTGTGACGAGATTTTGAACTGAATATTCAAACTAAAGAGCGCATTTTTTGTTTATGAAGTGGTACAGAGAGCTGGAACAAAAGCTGAGGGACAAACATATGCATCTCTGAACAAGGAAAAAAGGAAGAACGAATTCAAGAAAAAGAAGCAAACTTCAAGAATGGTGTCTGCAAAAAGGAGAGTGTTGATGCTGTAGATGGGCTTTAACTAAGGAATTGGAGGTAACATTACACCCAGAAATTTACCCCAGTTTGAAACGGGGGAATTCGCAAAAATTCTATAACGAACAAAAAAGACATAAGAAAACCGTACCAATCAAACGTGGAGAGACATGACAGGTGGGGCCAAAGTGTTGAATATATCATGCACTCATTATATAATGCCATGTGGTATTCTTAGTTATTCGTGTGTATTTTTCGTCCAGTAGACCGGCACTGGAATTCGGGTCATACATCAAAAAGGTGTCATCTTTAGACGCAGCCGGAGTATATTTTCTAAGAACCGATATATCATCTCCACCCCCACTCAACCTCCATCCCATCTAAAATCTTATTCTATAAATTTTAGAATTAAATGCATAAATCATAGGGTTAAATGAATAAACTCTAGGACTAAATATTTATTTTTTAAAATTAATATTACGCCGGCGAACCGCCGTAAAAATCTAAAACTCTATCCTTAAAATCCTAAAACTAAATGCATATAAATCCTAAGACTGAATCCAACAAAATGTGCGGTTTTGATAGGCAGGGGGTGGGATGGAAATTGCATGAGGGGTGGGGTATATCAATTTTGATATTTTCTTCATCTCAGTTATTTTTTTCTCAAACCCTAGTTTAACTTTTGTTTTACTACCCATTTGCCATTGCCATAGATGTAAGAAACTCATACTCAAGAAATATTAGATGCGTGCCGTTGATTGAATTCATTATTTGCGTGGAGAAGTGGGCTTATTTTTTATTCGTGTGGGGGAAAACAAAGAAGGAAAATTTTTTTTTTTGCCCTGTCAGAGAAACATTTTTGCGGAAATGCCCTGCCGCGCAGTACACTACTGCGCGGCTCTTACCCCGCGCAGTTGTCTCCTGCGCCACTAATAATTTTTATGACGCACACACACAAAACACACAATCACACCACAAAACACACACTATCTATTAAAAATTATTTTCTCCTTCCTCTCATCTCTCTCAAATAAGCCAAATTTGACTATGGATTTTGGGAACCCAAATTTGAGGTGATGGGTTCGTAAAAACCCAAATTAGAGGTGAAGGTGATGAATCAAATTTGAGGTGAAGGTGATGAATCAAATTTGCTCACTGGGCAGAAGCAATCTGGTATTGGGAGATTCTGTAGCATAATAAATGGAAAGAAAAATCAATTCTTTTTCCTCATTTGCTTGAGAAAAAGAGGCTTGAGAAATACTCACAGCAAAAGAGGCTTGAGAAATACTCACAGGGTCTTGGAGCAATGGTTTAGTATCGTCCTTAGCAGGTCTGAACAGAGGTTTCTTGATTTCGTTTTTGCTCTGCTCCATCTTCAGGAATTTCTGGAAGTGAATATTGTCTACGTAATTACTGTGATTGGTTTTCTGGATCTGGAATACCAGAAGGGTGATTGTCCATCTTCAGGATTTTTTGTACTGTACATCTTCTCCAATTTGAGAGATGTAAGTAGAGGAAAGAGAAAATGATTTTTAATGATAGTGTGTGTTTTGTGGTGTGAATGTGTGTTTTGTGTGTGTGTCATAAAATTTTTTGTTGGCGTAGGAGACAACTGCGCGGCTTCCTGCGCGGGCCCGACCGGCAGGACATTTTTGAAAAAATATTTTTCTGACAGGATAAAGAAAAAAAAATTTCCTTCAAGTAACCCTTCTGGCACGGTCAAAGTATACAAGCATCAGTAATGCAACCGGTCCATTAAAGGACAAGAACCGTTCCTGAGGTCCAGTTCTTCATTGCACTTGATAGTTCTTGATGCAATCTTTGAATATTCCAAAACATATCCTTGGAAAATCTCATCAGACTTGCACTTCATAGTTCTTGATTATTAATTTTTATAAAAAATATCATTTTAGCACAAAAAATAATTTAGAAAATCTAAAAAAATATTTTATAATATAATTTGAAAGCTAGACTTATTATAAAAATAATTAAAAAAATAAAAAGCATAAAAAATAGAAAAAAATATTATAAAAAATCATAAAATTGCAAATGAAAAAAAAAGACACATGAATATAAAACAGTCTTAAAATAATATTAAAAAAAATTTAAACAAATAAAAAATTATTTTCAATAACAAGCTATACCTATATATTAAGATAGGATGTCAAAATTTCGAAACATGTTAGCGTGACCAATTAGAGAGCGACACATCAGCAAAAATGAGGTGCAATTTAGCACGGATAAGTCTCTTTTCCTTTTTTTTTTTCTCTTTTTAATTCATAGTTTTCTCTCTCATACATTTTTTACAATCGGATATATGTGGCGAATCGCTTATCGTTTGTCGAAACGGACTACACCATAATAA
>JAOYMZ010088953.1:0-10939 GCA_025802335.1 Pinguicula primuliflora
CGATAAAAACTAATGTATTCACCCGCATGTTTGTCCATTCATACTCACTTAGCGTGTCAAATAGAGTAATTAGAGTTATATATATATATATTTTAGTCATAATTAAATACCCGAATAGCAAAGTGGGAAATAATTCGTCAGTCGGTAAAATCACTACGCATTCGTGGTTAACCTGGATGAGGCATCCGCGTTCCATTAATCTGTATTAAGTTAAATACAATATCCGTGTTGTTCTATTCATGGCTGACGGCTAAGCGCAAACCTGGATATCTCAGTCGGGCCCTTACCCTAAATCTTAAATTCTAAACCCAAATTACTTATTTATTTTAATACTTATCCTCCAAAAAAAACTAATTTATTTTAATCCTAAACTCAATTTACTTATTTATATAGATCTTATGTTCTATATAAATAGATACAACAACAAGAAGAAAACAATTCGTAACACATGATTGCCAACGTCGCTTCCTTCTTTGATTCGGTCCAGTGAAGTGGTGTTGGTGTGTCTTCCGGGATAAAGTGAGTTGTCCCTGATGGACTTTGCTATCTCCTGATTGTGTTCGCTCTAGTTCTCATAGCAATCCCTATCATGGGGTAGTAAAGGTTGGCCTACCTTGCAAGTTGGATCTACTTCCTTAGGATGCTTCTTATTGTGATCAAGCTCTAGAGAAATTCGACCAATTCCGACATTGGAATCCAGAATCAGTGATTTAAGCACCTTCACGCACTCCATCTTCCTGTCTTCCAAATGGGATTGTGTCGAAGGTGAAGAGAAAGTCTGTATCGGTGAATGCTATTTCAGGATCAGTGATGAAAATTATGAGAGCATCTTGCTGTTTTATTAATTCCAAGTCGTCGTGTAGATTTTATTATATACAATCAAACGCATGGTTTTGTCATAGTTAATATCCCAAATAGCCTAGTCGGAACTAACACACACCAGTCGATTCGACAGAGACCCGACGTCGTTAACCCGTCGAACCATTCGTGCTCCAACTATCTGAGGAGACTACATTAAATCGTTGACTACAGTTGGTCCATGCCTCAACGCAATGATTAAATCAACTTCTCATCTTAATTTTTAAGTACGCCTGGATTAAAACCTATCAAAAAAAGTTCGGTAAGCCTGGATTAAAGAGTACGCACACACACCTAGGATAGTGGATTCATTCCTCTCACAAAAGTCGAGGCTCTGACGTTACGTATAAACCCAACCAAAAGAGCAATCATTATCAAAAAAAATATTCAGCCACCCTAAACTGATTTGCTCATGCGTGTATCCCTCAACCATACATACTTTACACGTATTGGTTCGGAACGGTGTGTTGTACTGTATCGCACGACCATTCGTTCTGCACAACTTCCAATTTCCAAATGAAATGACTCTCTTGCCCTCCAAAGTGTCTTTCCGCCTACTCCTATAGGCTATATGTGCCTTTTCCTCTTCATAAGCGCTCTTTGCTACAAAACTTCACCACACACATAATTAAGATGTCTGACTCGTACCAAAATTCTTCTTCATCCATTACGGACAGCGAATCAGAGGTAAACAGCCTCCCTGCACAACCAGTGGATAAGGACGAACCTTAGGTGAACCTACTTTGTTGTTTTAAACACATTTACAGTCGCGTTATTTACTATTGTTGGTCTATGTTTTAGGCCTATGATATTGATTCTAAGACTACAAAGGTTGGTAGTCTGATAGAGGAGTGGTCCAACGACTCGAGTGATGATGGTGATCCTGAAGAGCACCCTTGGGGCGCTGAATATGCTGCGAATGAGGATGAGGAGGAGGAGGAGGAGGAGGAGGAAGAAGAAGATGACGAGGAGGAAGAAGATGACGAGGATGAGGAGGAGGAGGAGGATGAGGATGAGGATGAGGATGAGGATGAGGAGGAGGATGAGGATGAGGAGGATGAGGCGGAGGCGGAGGAAGAGGAGGAGGAGGAGGAGGAGAAAAAAGAGGAGGAGGAGGAGGAAGAAGAAGAGGAGGAGAAGGAATAGGAAGGGGAAGAAGAGGAGGAGAAGGAATAGGAAGGGGAAGAAGAGGAGGAGAAGGAATAGGAAGGGGAAGAAGAGAAGGAAGAAGGGGTACCGCAACCTGACCCCCTAGTGATCGCCGCTGCTCAGCGGGAGAGGGAAGAAAAACTGGAGGGATACTTTCGGGAATTGGACCTCATTCTGCAACAGTTGCAACCTCCATCCCCTCCAATACCTCCACCTCAATCTACATTGCCTGGAGGAGCCTCCGACTCTGGGTATGGGTCGATCCCATCCTCGGATGGATATGCCATCCCCTCCCCCTCATATAGTCACTCTGACTTGGACTTCTAGTGATGAATCATGTACTTTTAACACTCTTTTGTCCCCTGTCATTACATATTTTTGCTGCGTAATGACATCGATATCTATATGACGAACTTTTGACATGATATGATCTTTCATTTCTTAACGGATCAAATGAACTTCATAATAGATCAAATGAACTTCACAAAATATGTCACCAAGACACCAACTCACCAAAATTGTTGCAAACAAAGTTCATGATCAACCCTACACTAATAGGAATCCCTGCATAGATTGTGCATGGCCCCATATAGAAGAGCGGGTTAATCCCGACTGTTCGTGTTATCGATAATCGTGGTTTACCCGACGATAGGTGTCGACCCTGTGCACATTTGAACAACTCTCGCTGGACAGTTGGTCGGAGATTCGACATATCCGACATCTGACAACATCAGTGGTTCTATCCCGGGACATATTGAAGGTGAGTCGAGTCGAGTCGAGGTTGAAGGGCATTTTTTTCAATTTGGATGGTTTTTCGAAAATGGTTTTCGTTCGACGGAGATGGTTAGTGAAAAGTCTTCCGACATTGACTAGATTAGAACATATTTAAGACGGTTTAGTATTTTATTTCTTTTCTTTTAATGCCTTTTAAGTAAAAGAACAATAAAAGTAAATTAAAAATGAAATAGGAGGTTACATTTCAAAATAACATTTACGCGGAGGTTACTTGTTCAATTATTCCATAGTGAGGACCCAACCCACCAAATCCAGGCCCCATGCATGGCCACAGTCTGAAATTTGGTTGCGAAGAGGCCAAAAGATAAGAGTTCATCCTAATATTTTTAGGATAATGCTACGGATACTCACAATATTTATACCTAATTGATGAGTACACATGAAGAAAGGACATTGTTTCTCACTTAATGTACTAATTAAAAAAATTACGAACAGTCCAGCCAGAGAATATGTTCATCAAGACAAAACCGTTCAGCAAGACAAAACCACCAGCAACTGGCAAGAGTGAAAAAAAACTTACAAAATGCAGATCATATAAAACAAGATCATCAACTTTCAACAACACTAATGCAAGTAAACCCAAAAATGTCAGAATCATCAAGCTGTTAAGTAAGAGCATTACAAACCTATATCCAACAACAACAACAACACGAGATGATCACAACATTATCAGGAAACGGGATCACAACAATATCACCAACTAAAACAACAAGAACAAACGGAAAACTATCAGCAACCATCAGCATCTATCAGTAACTCCAAAACGAAGGCTCCAAAAATATTCCAGTTTCTCCGGACTTTAGCATCATTACTGTGTTGATGGAGTTTTATGAAGGCCTTGCGCACTCTCCAGTTGCTATGAAAAATTAAACAAAATGGTTGAGGCACAACTAAACTTTAGCATCATCACAGGAACAACCATACACATGATTGTAAACAGTAAACACAGATAAAACTTACATTACCACTAATAATGCTAGCTTGTGTTGAAATATAATTGTGGTTTATAACTTCTTGAACCTCCTGCAACTAGGCAAATAATGAATTAACATATACCACTGTAAAATATTACAAATTATGAAATGTGTAATGTACCTTCATGCTTGTGCTTGCTTTTCTTTGTTGTTTCTGTTTTTTCTTAACAATTTTTTCAACAACACCTTGAATCCTACATATCTCACATACCAGGAGTATGGGAAAATGGGAAATGGATCAGTGAAGTGCAGAAAGTGAAAGATTGTTTCAAAATGCACTTCCAAAATAGATTTACTAAACAAGGAAACCGAAGACCATCAGTTGCAAGATTGACATTTAGTGCAATCACAAAGATAGAGTAAAACAAACTAGTAAACTAGTTCACAGAATCAGAAATACTGCAAGCCTTGGAAAACTGTGGCAGTAACAAGAGCCCAGGCTCGGATGGCCTGAACTTCAAGTTCATGAAACACTTTCACCAGATCATGAAAGATGACATCCTACAACTGTTTGTTGAATTCTATGATAGAGGAAGGATAGTACGAGGAGGAAATGCAGCCGACATTGTATTGATAGCTAAAACAGATTCACCAATGAAAGTGGAAGACTACAGACTCATCACTCTGATTGGAGCTACATATAAACTTCTGGCAAAGGTTTTAGCCACGAGATTGAGCAAAGTGCTTGAAGGCATAATATCACAGAATCAGTCTGCATTTATTGGTGACAAACAAATTATGGACGGGGTTTTAATTGCAAATGAAGCACTACGTGATGTGAAAAAGAGAGGAATCCCCACAGTCATGTTCAAGTTAGATTTTGAAAAGGCGTTTGACATGCTCAACTGGATTTACCTGGACACTATAGCAAGAAAAATGGGGATCCTAGACAAGTTCTGCAAGTGGATAAGAATGTGACTAGAATCTGCATCAACATGTGTGCTAGTAAATTGCAGTCCTACAGATGAATTCACACCGACACGGAGAATCAGACAGGGCGACCCACTATCCCCTTTTCTATTTATCATTGCTGCAGAAGGTTTATCTCAAATGATCAAAAGGGCTGCTGAAATGAAATATTTTGAAACTATGGTTGTGGGAAGGAAAAAAATAGAGGTAACACACCTCCAGTTAGCAGACGACATAGTGTTATTTGGACAAGCAACATGGCAAACGATGAGATGTTTTAAGGGGATCCTCAGAAATTATGAGATGACCTTTGGCCTTAAAATCAATTTCAACAAAAGCAGCCTCACTGGTATACATGTTGTAGAAGAGGATCTTGCAGCTATGGTAGAATATATGAACTGTAAGATGTGCAAACTACCCTTGTAGTATCTGGGACTTCCAATAGGTGCTCAAGCAAAAAGATGCAAGACATGGGATCCGATTGTTGATAAGTACAATAAGAGATTTATGTCATGGGAAAACAAAAACATCTCCGTAGGAGGCAGAGTTGTGGCCGTGAATGTTGTCCTCACAGCACTTCCTGTTTACTACCTCAGCTTCCTAAAGGCACCTAGGACCACCATCAACACTCTTGAAAAGAAAACCAGAAACTATTTCAGGAAGACAACACCACAAAATAGGAAAATACACTGATCTCTTGGAACAAAATTGCACACACAAAAAATGAAGGGGGCTTGGAATCCGGTAGCTCGAACCATTTAACAAGGCTTTACTTGGTAAATGGGGGAGCATGATACTAACAGGAAAAAATGAACTGTGGTTGCAGGTACTAAGATCCAAATATGGCTGCAAGGGAAGACTCACCTGTGGCACATTGGAAGAACTGAGACAAACATATCAAGAAACCAGCAGAACACGAGGTAGAAGAAGAGGAGGACCCTCAGAATAAAGCTGGTGGAAGGAACTAAACAAGACACTCGAGGAGGAATGGTTCCACACAAACTGGTCCAGTAAAGTGGGAATGGGAAATGCATAAAATTTTGGGAAGAAAAGTGGCTTGGAGATTCAGAGCTAAAGCAGAAATACAACCGTCTCTACCACAAATCAAGAAATAGAAACCAGTCGATACAAAATTTTGGAAGCTGGACAAACGAGGAGTGGGAATGGTAGTTTCACTAGAAACGGCCGTTGGACGAGTGGGAGCAAAATGACCTATGTCAACTAACAGAAGAGCTCAGCCATATTAAACTATATGAGGAGCAGGTGGATACTTGGAAATGGAAACCTAGTGCAGATGGGCAGTATACTGTCAAGCAGGCATAAATAGAAATTCAAAATTTGCTGCCTAAACTGTTCCAGCCGGAGCTTAGCAAGCAACTCCAAAGGGTATGGCCGAAATACTCACCAAGAAAAGTCTCCATTTTCATTTGGAGATTACAGTAGAAAGAGTTTGGACATGTACGCAGAAAGAGTTTGGACGAGCCAGTCAGGAGAGTCGAAGGATTAGAAGTCGAAGGGCGACGAGGGTAGGGGAGACCTAAAAGAATATGAGATGAGCAGATCCGGTTCGATTTAGTAGGATTAAACCTCTCCAAGGACATTACCTCTGATAGGACGAGTTGGAGACGACATATTACACTTAAAGATATATAGGATTATATAGAGTAGTTATTTGTTTATGGACCTTTAGGCTTATAGAAATTAGCGGGATATACTAGTGAATATTTGCACCTAATTGTATTTTATCTGTTTAGTTTGTCTCTTATTTGTGTAGGCATTAATTTTATTTCGGATATAGGTAGTGTATGATTGAGGTAAATTGTTTATTTCTGCTATATTCGCTTATTCATTTTATTATTGATATAATAATAGACTATTATTACTACTATTACTATTATTATTACTATTATTATTATTTTTTATTTTTTTTATTTTTTTCGAGCTGAGAGTCTCCACGGAAATAATCTCTTCATCCTGTTGAGGGGTGGGGATATGATTGCGTACATCTTACCCTCCTCAGACCTTGTCAAAGGGCGGGATTTACTGAGTATGTTTAGTTTGGTTTATTAAAGCAGAACAAATTACCAACCCGAGCTAATTTGGAATGAAAAATGGTAATGTCTACTGAGGAGGACATACCATGCATTCTCTGCAAAGAACACAATGAGACTGAAGATCACATATTCCACGAGTGCAAAGTTTCGATCGAATTGTGGAAAAGAATCATGATTTGGCTAGACCTCTCTCCGCAAATCAATAGAGCACCAATGGAAGAAGATTTCCGAAATCTCAAACCATGCAGAATCGATGAACAGGTATGGATCTCAATATGGTCAGTAGCGACATGGTTGATATGGGACAAAAGAAATAGCAAACACTTTGATCAAAAAAATCCCGTGACGAAGAAACTCTTGAAGAGCTTCAATTCACACTATGGAAATAGTACAAGGCAAAAGCCCCCAGACAATCGTTTGTGCACTCTAACGCAAGCTGGATGTCAGCCCCCATCGCCTGCTTGCTCGATTTGTAAACATCTCTGGATGAGCTTTTGATCGGTAAAGAGGAGAAAAAAGGGGGTGAGAAAAATATATTGTAAATATGTAAATAATCAATACATTTTTAATAAAATATTTTGCTTACAAAATAAACACCTTGAATCCTACGAGTTCGTGGTCTTCCTTCGCGCCTCAAACCTTTTGGGTCAAGTACATAATACATTAGTGGTGTGTCGTGTTAGTAGGGGCACTTCTCCAATTGAAAAGGAGCCTTTGCTCAATGTTTCTATCAATATTTGTTTCATCTCACGTCCTCGAGTTATCACCATATCATAATTGTTGGAGGATTCTTCAGCCAAATAAGCAATCTCTTTAAAGAGTATGCACATATTTTCGTGGTGTTGTGATACAACTGGACATGTCGAATTATCATAACTAATTCGAACTTTAGCATGCTCCCTGTTCACATTTTTGCACCATCTCCTCAATACATATTTTTCAGGAACTTGTTGAATGCCCCTCTTAAAGCACACCACCAACTGATGCCTACATACCATTCCCCTGAATTCAAACAAACGACACATGCAGCGTGTTTCATGGGTGTCTTCATCAAACTCAACACCAAAGGTCACCTATTTCCTCATTTATCATCTCATTCGCCAAATATAATCCATTCTTTTACCTTATACTCAGTCGTGAAGTCCATCTCCCTTGTCTTCTCACATAAACATTTAAGTTTTCCTACAAACTCCTTCTGAAATTCCTTCACCTTGTTATTCGTATACACGCTTTGGAATTGTCTGTCCAACCCATCTTTTTCTTGTATCAAAGGAATGAAACTACTCCAACTTTTGACATCTTCTAGTCTCTCGCTCTCAACCTTATACGACATTGTATTTTCATACTTACCCACAAATTACTTTAGGGTCGTCTTAGCATGAACAAATCCATCAAAATATGTGTTGATGCCTTCATTCCTCTGAGTGGATGACATCCCCGCCTAAAATGCACCTTTCAAAACAGTAGGCACCCACCGTTCTCTCTCTTTATACAACCCATCTAATCATGTGTTGGCCTAAAGATCATATTTTATAATGAATGTCTCCGAGTCAATTTCAAATTGGTATATCATTATTGAATTGTAGACAACCTTGCGCATGCATCCACTAATTGACTCATATGCCTTATAAGCACTAAACTTTTCAGGAACCTTCCTCATAATATGTCATATGCATCATCGATGTAGTGACTCATTTCAATTGCATTTTTCATGGTCATGCACTTATTAGTAATAATTGATTTTAGAGCAGAACCTCACATACATGTCTTTCATGTTGCATACAACCAAGAAAAGGAGTTTGTGTCCTTGTGGGAGATCAACCCACATCCTAATAATAAAAACTGACCATGATGATTCACCCCTACACACAGGGAGAGGGGGGGGGGGGGGAGAGAGAAAGAGAGAGAGGGAGAGAGGGAGAGGGATAAAGACTGACCATGATTAAGTTTTCAGCCACGACACAATTGCTGGTGACAGTTCCGTTTTCATTTTTGACCGTCCTTGAGGAAGTTTTTCTACTCTGTCATTCCCGGCTTCTTAGCCTCTTATGTATTAAAAACACCTTAATAAAACGTTTGGTAAGAAACATAAAAAAATCGAGTTCTTCTCAATAATCAACCAGACCCAAAATTTTTGGTCGATTGAGATGTATTCCAAATATCACATCATAGTGCGATATTTGGAATATAACACTCAATCAAGCAGCCAAATTACATAGCTTGTCCCTCTCTTTGAAATTCCCTCATGCCAGCTATTTTGTATGTATCGAGGTAGAGTGATATAAGCTTTGACTTCAATCCCAAAAGTAATTGCAGAAGCTCACCGTTGAAATCCCAACACACTGCTTTTTTTTTATATAATTGACGTATTTTATTTCATACTCATCCCTAATTGTCAAAATCAAACAATTGAGGGATCAAATATGATCCTTTACTCAAATAGATCATCAACATTGCAAAACTCCGTCATCTTCTCCGACTTTCTTCCATCGCGCTATGCATGATGGCTTCAAACCACACAAGATTCTGGCATTCGGCTCCACTCCTCAAAACCTATCGCAGGTAATAATAGGTCCTTAACCTTCAAGTGTCACCAAAGTTGCAACTTAATTTGATCAATCACCTCCTCCACAGGTCTTTCCTTGCTCCCAAATACCTTAGCATTCAGGAGTTTCCAGATATGCTAGGTAATCTGCTGTCACAGTGCATTCCAATTTGTTGATTTCCATGGTGGGAACAAACTGCCCGTGAATTGCTCCAAATTTGCCTTCAATTCTTCTTGCCACACACCATGGATCTTTAGACACTGATATATTTGCATCCATATTTGGTGTGCTTTTGCGCAGGATATGAATAATGTTGCACAGTTTCAGGCGAATGTTCACAATTCGGATAAGAACAGAATTCAAGTTTACTCCTTTGTGTTCCAAATTATCAAGCACTGCAAAAAATCAACTATGTATCAATTTCCAAGTAAAGCTCTGGACTTTCAGTGGTACAATATTATTCCATGCCAATTTTGCTCCCACATATGCCTCATTATTTTGCCACAATTCTCGCATTTTCTTATAATAGAAGTTAGCCGTCTGATATACTTTCGTTGAAGGGTCTGTCTACACCAAGGTATCTTGTACTTGTGTTTGATCAGGAGCAGCTTGGAGATGATAGGTAAGTTTCTTATATTCCACATTTGCTTCCACACAGACTGGAGACAACCAAGTCCAAACCCAACTCCAGATACTGCCGTCAAAGCTCCCCTTATCAGCTACATTGAAATATTTGTCCCCCACTACGTGATATAGATGAGGATATTTAGTTGATAAGAGGTTCATTGCCTAGACAGATATCATGCCAGAAAAAAACACTCGTTCCATTTTCAAGTTTGTACTTAAATTCTTCAGAAAACTGTGGTTGTGATATAACTGAATTCTTTACGTCTTGCCACCATATGGATGCTTGCATATCTGTCTTAGTCAAACTGGTTCAATTCTAACGACCTGTAACTCCTTTGAATAATGTCTTATCCTGAGAACTACTAAGTGCTGGCATCTGCTGAGTAGCTATTGGGGTCCACTTGTAATGTTCCTGATCAAGCACAACTGGATCTCCAAGCCTCGACTGGAGAAATGATCTTAATTCCACTCCTTACCCTCGCCACTGCTCCTCTGTCACACAGTTTTCTACCATCTCTCCCACCCTATTGAACTGTATAAATTAAAGAAGAAATTTATATTAATCGGTCGAACAAATAAATAAATATTAAAAAGTGAAAGAATTAATTTTATCGTTAAGTTCAGCAGCGAGCTGTAGTCATATAGTACCCCCTCTCCGCTCGGCAATAAAGGACAATAAATTGGTCGGCGATGCCGATTATACCATTCTGTATAAGCCTCATCCCGTCTAACCATTTGTTCCGGTAGAGGTGGATCCCCAGTAACATACTGATTCCTCCTAGTCCACATCTCACGATCAATCTGCATCTTTTCCCAAAACATACTGATGTTGAACACGACGGGCGTGAACGAACTCTATAAAATCCATCCAAAAAATTGAACCGTCGTAGTCTCAAAATAATCGGTCGTCAGGGCTAATCAGAGATATGTCGTGTGGACTGTATGGAGTGGACACAAACTACACATAACATAAGAACCGTTAGAGATATAAATTAAAATATGAACGATCGAACTTTTTATTTCGATA
>JAOYMZ010088964.1:0-10939 GCA_025802335.1 Pinguicula primuliflora
GCATTTTCTTTAGCCATACGCCGCATATCATCTTGCTACAAATCGGAAAGTAGGACTTCAGAAAGAGAACACAGAAATATTAATCTTGACAATCACAGCAGAAAAATGAGAAGAAAGAGAGCTTTGGGTGTGAGAATTTTCCAACGAAACCGGGTGAGAGAGAGAGAAGTTTGTGTTAGAGAAGAAATAAATTGCTTTAATCACGTGCTTTGGTGAGGTGAACCGTTTTCTTGTGATTCTTGCACTATTATTTCTTCCGGTATAACATTTGTGGCGTATTCTTGCGATTCCTATTCTTCCGGCATAGCATTCCTGGCCCCTCTAGGGTCTGTTGAGGTGGATCGATATGTGTTCCTTTGGTGTCTTCCATTCCGACTCCAGTGTTGTAGGAGCAGCGGTCTGACAGTCCCATTGTGTCTTTTCTCGGTTCAACGAATGTAGTATTCCCATAGGGGCAGACTCCAGACATGTGTCCATATCAAGCACAGCTAAAGCAGATCTCATAAAGATCTTCGTAGGTGACAGGGTAGACAGTGCCATCAACCAGAACAGGTCTTCGTAGGATACCAACAAGTTTGACTCGTAATGGCTGGAGTTGTGCCTCTCACCAAACACTGTCATAACAATCGCTGCAATTGGGTCGCCAGATTCCAACCAGGTTCTAAGGGCAATGGAAGAAGACCCTGCTCCTGAATCGGAGACAGGAACTCACGGCGAAAACCTGGGCCAAAATGAAGGGGACTCAACGGAAATTGGAGGAAAGTCCGGTGAATCCCTGAACCAAGAAGACGCTTCAACTACGCGCGCAGATACCCAGGGGCCACACTCAGATCTCCAAGGGGCATTGATGTCTGCAATTAACCAGGGAGAAGATCAAGACATTGAACAATTACAGTAGAACATGGAGAATTCAATGGAGGGGGAAGACCTAAAAAGCCAAACAGAGGCCCCAGCGACATTAAGAAAAGGAAATGTCAATAAAGAAGTGGGTGGGTTTATATTCAATGCTACTCCAAATAATACAGTGGGTCGGCCCAGTGAGACAACAACAAAAATAAAGGAAGCAAGCCCACTAGACAGAACGACTCGGTGAAACAGAGCCCTTTCAGGTCCAACGATGCAAACAAGGCCTCTCAAGTTATAATATTGCAGAAAATTACTGAAAAGGAAGCCCGCGATGCAAGAGCGGATATATTGAGGCGAAAACAACTACAGGAGGCTGAGAGAACAATACTGACGGCGCTTGAAAAGGCCTTTGACGAGGAGCATGCAGAGATAGCATCAGAGATTACGAAATCCAAACAGAAGAAATTATACAAGCAAGCCCGGGCAGAAATACTAAAAATGAATCTGCCCCAGCTAGAGGAATTAGAGCGTAACTTAGACTATGAGTAAATTAGAGTCTGTAGAGTGAGACGGGGACCCAACGTTCCCGAACATTGCATGTACACAATTTTTATTTTTAATACAAGCTTACCTACAAAAAAAAAACAGAACAAATAGTGTGAGTGGGCGGTAGAGGTTAAGCCAGAGGGCAATATGGGTGAAAAGAGCCTGGTCCTCCGAAAGAGTTTGAGCATCGGCCTTTAGCCATGTACCAATAGGCATAATAATTTATCTGAGCAGATCAATGAAAAAATATTGAGAGTGTAGTCTTGGTATTCAGATCCATATTGCCACCGGCTTGACGTGATCATCTTTCGTGTTGAACTCTGGGTGCCAGGGAAAAATGTGCAACGGTCGATTCCCCAGGATGTGCGGTCCTTCGTACAGAACTTTGTGGTAATCCTTTGCGCAAGCAAAACGGACTAGATAGAATCCATCAACCATTTTCACAGTTTGATCTCACCTTTGGGCAGCCAGACAATCTGGAGCTTGTTCTTCAAGTACTTGTAGCTATTAGAGGTACTATTAGGGATACGGAGGTTAAGGAGAAGCCACCAACACAGCGCACGACACGTCAACCGAAACCCAACTGCCATTATGACGGTTTTGAGTCAATGAAACCGTGATCAAGCTCGGAAGCTTCTGGATTTAATTATTAATTATTACTTTGATGATTAATTAGGATTAAATGAGATTCATTCTTGGCGGACGAGTCTATTGTCTTTTAAATTGTTTTTCTACTATTTAAGTTAGAGTTGTAATGTTTTGGAGATTATGAATGAAAGTTATTATTCTCCTTCTTCCTAAATTCTCCAAGTCATTCTCCCTTAGTTTGCGTCGTCTCTCCTCCCCTCACGACCTTCAAGTGTAGTGATCACTTCTTCATCATCAAAAATCCTAACATTTGGTGCTCTCGTTTCGACCTCTTCCCCCGTATCACGACGAATTCAGGAATGGGAAACTCCAGCAGTTTGTCCACCATCGTGTCTCTTCTGTCGTTAATTGAATCCAAAATATTTCGTATGAATGCCAAATTTGATGCCACTGCACTGACGCCCAAATCGCCGCTTAGGCCAATCCGACTGGCACACCATCTTTTGGTTTCTTCGAGTTTGTGATTGATTATTCGAGTCATCCAAGTTATGAAGTTTCCTCTAAGAGGTTTCCTTTTGGATATGCATCCTCTTTCAACTCCTTCTCGGCTTGCGACAATTCTTTGTCGCCATCACACACTGCCAATTCGTTGCATCTTCTTCCCGTGGGATTGGTTAGGAGTTGAAATTAAAGGGATGACTTTCCATGAATCTTTGTGGACGGATGATGTATTATCGGATTCTCGAAAGACTTTGCAGTTTGAGGATATCACGGATGCGATACCATCTAGTTTTCTTGTTGATGTCTCTGCGATTGACAAGGTTTCTGATGATATGAATTTTGAAGTAATTGACAGGGGTACTGATTTCAAGGAGTTAGGCTTGGAAGCAGATATAATATTGTAGACGGAAAACTCTGATCTGATCACAAACAACAAGTTTGTTCATGTTTGTGAGGAAGATGTTGACCTACTAAACAAGTTGGAGGATTATGCAATAGCTAGCTCTGACGTTATCATTGACGATGAAAATACTCAATTGATGTCAGATGATATTATTGAAGCATGGGACAAGCCAATGGATACTCTGTTGGTGCAGAAACCAAACTTTGCCTTGATGTGGCTAAATTTAGCGGCACCGATCCCTACAAAATTACAAGTTCCATTCCACACGCAATTAAACCACTAACACAGAATGTGTTTGGGTTAGGATACTTGGGGCTAATCAGGATTTCAAAGATAAGATATGGTCTAGCTTTGATTCTACCACAAGTTCAACTCTTACCAGGGATGCTGACATGCATGTCGAGGTTCCCCAGGATAGTCATGGCCTCTAACCAATTGATAAATTGGTTCCCGATTTGTTTCTTGGTGGTGTTTGTGTATACATATGGCATGAGGGCAAACTGAAATGGACATTCGATCTCAGACATACTAGTCCATTTCTTTTCCAGATATGATTCTTGCATGATCCTGGCTCGGTTACTAGATGTGGGTGTTGTGCTTTGACCCACAACATTGTTAAATTTTTCCAGAAGCTGGATAAAATTTTTCACTTTTCTCATAGTCCAATAGGGGATTTTGTGATGTTTATTGTTGTTGGGAATATTTTGATGTACGGATTCTTCAACCAAGGTTGACCCGCATCCACAATGAATATTATTGGAACGAATTCATTTTTTGGTAAGTAAGGTAAATTTTACTGAGGTATCGAGTATGTACAAAAAATACAAAGGCTCAATTTGGGCCTTCTTCCCCTGAATTTATAAAGTCTTTAATTTCCAATTTTAACACATAGTAGAGGATTTCTCATCTATTCCCCAAACCTTGTCGCAGAGGCTATCAAATTTCGATTCTTCAGCATAATCCAGAGCTTTTGTTGAATCTCTTCTGTGATGACATCTGGGTGTGCTTTATTTTGATTGAATACCTGCATGTTTATATTCTTCCAGAGGTGACAACATACTGTCTGATAGAAAGCATTCCATAAGCGCCTCATGGGTGAAGACGCAGCCATTGCTTGATGATCCTCCAGGTATTGCATTAGATTCGTTGCCAAAGACATTGAAATTTGTAGCCGGTTGTGAAGATTCCCCCAAATGCTGATGGATTGATCACAGAATAAAATAAGATGTTCTAGGTTTTCCTGCATTTCTTCACAGATTGGGCAAATGTCTGACGAGATTGGGATGTTTCTTTTCAATAGGTTGTCCCTTGTAGGTAGTCTGTTCTGCAGCTGCCTCCATGTGAATGCCTGGAATTCGGTTGGCTGTATAGTGTTCCAGGCAACAGATGATTCAATGCAAACACTGTTTTCACTCCATTCCGATTCCATAAGCGCTTCATATAGTGCCTTAGTTGATTTCACATTGATTGCTGAATTTGTCCATGTCCAGGAGTCTCTTGCAGGTGTAGTTGGAGGTGCTTCTTCCAGTTGGGCTTGGAGAAGCAGAAATTGGGATATCTCTTCATTGGAACACGGTCGCTGCCAGCTCCACTCCCAGCGCCAACATTGGCCATCATGGTACCCTTCCACCACGACTTTAATTTGTTTATCTGCTGCAATATTGTAGAGTTGGGGGTATTACTTAGCTAGGCATGTGTTACGTATCCACTTATCGTGCCAGAAGCTTGTGTCCTCTCCTGTGCCAATTACTCGAGTTAAACTATCAACAATCCATTGTTGTTCAAGTAGACTTTTGCATATAGATCAAACCAGAAGTTAGCTCATAGAGTTTAAGTATTTGCTTTATTGCTTTTATGTCATCTTTACTTCCACTGCCAAACAATAGTGTATCGTCGGCAAATAGCTGATGAGTTACTCTGATTTGCCTCCTTCCAACTTTATAACCTTCAATGAATCCTTCCTAGATAGCTCATTCCATGAATATGTTGAGTCCTTCAGTAGCTATTGCAAATAGCAAGGGTGACAAGGAGTTTCCTTGCCTTAGTCCTTTGCCCATCCTAAATTCCCCACATGAACTACCATTGCCAAGCATAGAAGCCCATGTTGTTTCAACACATGGTTTCATCCAGAATATACATTTGCTGTCAAAATCCATCTCCTACATCAGATTCCATAGAAAGCCCCAATGAAGGCTGTCAAAAGCCTTTTTAAAGTCAACTTTCAACAAAGAGCGCCTCTTTTTTGTAGCTTTTGATTTGTGTATTATTTCATTAGCCAATAGAATACTGTCCAGTATGTTTCTTTTGGGGATAAAACCTGTTTGAGTAGGAGATATCACATTTGACAGTATTCTATTCAACCTTCTGGTCAGGACCTTCGATAGGATTTTATATATGTTGCTAATCATAGAAATAGACTGAAAGTCATAGATGCTTTGGAGGTAGAGGCTTTTGGCGCTAAGGCGATGAAAGTAGAGTTTATCCCTTTCACTAGTCTTCCTTCTGACCAGAAATCATCCATAAAGTTGAGAATTCCTTCTTCAAAGACGTCCCAAAAATATTTTATGAATTTGAAATTAAAACTGTCGGGACTCGAGCACTTGGAACTTCCACAAGATTTAACAGCTTCCCAAACTTCTTCTCGTGTGAATTTTATCGTGAAGAATATGTTGTCATGACGGGTTATCCTGGAAATATTCTGCCATTACAGCTTAGGTTTAGATTCAGGATCTTCTACAAAATGAGCTTTGAAACTTTCGTGAAGGTGTTATTTAACGCCTTCCACATCCTTTCTCCATTCTCCATTTATGAGTGTTTCTTTTATATTGTTTCTGGCCCTTCTATTCTTTATGAATGCATGAAAGAAACTGGTATTTGCATCATCTTCGTTCAGCCAACGGTGTCTTGCTTTCTGAAAAATGAGGCTGTTGCTCATTTTATTTAACTGCATCAGCTCAGTTCTTATTTGCTTTCTTTCCTAAATTTCAGCTTCTGTCAAGTCTGTATTTTCCATTTTGAGATCTAGTTGCTTCATCATATTTTTTGTTTCTTTGATCCTTGTGGTGAGGTCTCCAAAAATTTGTTTATTCCATGATTTGAGGAATTCTTTGAACCTCCTTTCATATATGATAAAATCAGGAGTTCCATCGGCCTCAGTTTTGTTCCAAGCCTCTCAGACAAATTTATCAAAGTCCTTGTGCAAGAACCACGCATCTAGAACTTTTAAGGGCTTAGGGCCCCAGTTTTGTGTATCATTTACTAGCATCAAGGGGCAGTGATCTGAGTTGATGCGATCCAACAGGATCTAGGTCAACTCTGGCCATTGCTGAAGTAGATTATCCGAAATCAGGAATCTATCAATTTGACTAGAGGTTGTTCCTTCGGGGTGGAATCAAGTGAATTTCCTCACTTGTAGTGGCAGGTCCACCAGGGCAAATTCAAATATAAAGTCATTGAAAGCTTGAATCTCCCTAGCTGGAGTTATAGTTCGACCCTTCTTTTCTTGTCTAGACCTCACTGCATTAAAATCTCCACAAACACACCATATATCATCAGGGGCAGATTGTAGTCTTTCGAGTATTCTCTGCCATAGCATTTTCTTTGCATCAAATTCTGCCAGATTTTTGCGTTGTTCATCAGAGAGGCCACTGATTAGGATTTTCTTAGCAAACAAAATATGCAGCACTACTCCCATATATCCTGATAGCAGCAACTTCTTTCTTACTTCTTGAACAGCTTGTGGATCTTCGTCTTTGAGTGTTCCCACTAGGACATGAGAGAGCCATAGCTTGTCTTGAGGAGATGTGTTGTATCCCTCAACATTTAGTGATTCTTCCCCTCTACTTACCTGTACTTTCTTCATGGTGGCTTGTGTATTCGAGAGTCCTTCTCGAACTAGATTATTTGAGGCTTTTCTTTGCACAACTCTTTGCTCTATTCTCTTAGTATGCGATTCCTGAGTCTGATACTTTGCCACATTGATGTGAACGGTAAATCCTTCTAGATTCCAACCATTGATCTGGTCTGTAAGTCTTCAGGCAAAACCAAATTCTCGTCCAATCTTCCCCAGCTTTCTTGCAATATACACATCTTTAACTGCCCCATACTTGCTGAAGATTCTGCTCATACTGTCAGTTCCCTAAGTTGGTGGAAAGTTTGTGAAGTACAGTGTGGTGTAAGATGATCTTAGTTCCGAAATTGGTCTCTCTTTTTTCCATGCAACTTCATCAATGATGAGGTTTCGATATCAACAGGGATAATGCATTGATGGATTGGTTTTCTTGACTTAACCAACGTCCAGCAACCTTCTTCAACGTCGTCAACTTTCTCCAGATGGCCCTCCTCCAGCATGACAGCTCCAGGTAGACCATTTTCATCAGAATCTATCATGTGTTCCTTCCCTTTCCTTCATTCTCTGTCGTATGAGTGCTCACTTACTTGCATTTCTTTTTTAGCAAGTATGGTACTTCACAAAATGAACATTACCTATTTCTTGGCAGTTAGTTGATAAGTTTTTTTTTGGGGGGGGGGGGGGGTAAACCAAGATGAACTCAGTTAGTTTTACCTTTTGTGAACTACCATGAGTCTGGATGTCAGGATCTCCTTCATCATCACCTCTAACGAATTCATTTGTTGAAATGAGTATTAGATTTGGAGCCTCTGCTCTACTCCTGTTACTATGAAGCATGCTGCCTTTTGTTTTGATACATGGGGGATTTGTTTCTGGGTGGGCGATCAAGATTGTAATTGGCTTCATAGAGAGGAACTTCTTTATGATCTTGTATTCCGTTTATGACGTGAGGATGAAAATGGGAAAACCAACTGTTGAGAACAAAATTTAAAAGGAAAAAAACTCCACTCATAGGTATACAAAACGAGGCAAAGATTTGGGATGAAAATCCCTATCGTTTGATGAAGATGCACAAGGACTGATTTTTTGTTGCGAACAACTTTGACAATTACCAGGTTTCTTCTGACGCCTCACAAAAGAGAATCTTCTTACAATTTCAATGTGTGACGTCAAAATTAGAGAAAGCATTGTCAAGCATACCATATAATGATTTTGACATATTAGAAGAAGTAAAAGAGTAGGTTGAATTGGTCAGGACGCAATTGAGAAGAGCCATCGGCAGATACGGTGATCCCAAGTCAAGCTTTTTATATGGCACATTCACAAAGCCTTTAGATAAGGAAATTGATCAATTTCCACTGGACAACCGGTTGATTGGAAGTGTCCATTTAAAGAATGTTAGGAGTATTGATAATCAATTTAGGCCAAACTCAGAAGGTCTTCTTGAAAATAAGGATTCATAAAATCATGTTAAGGGTGAAGTTATTGAGAAGAAAGAAGGTTTAAGTCGCTCTTTGACGTCCAATGAAATAACTGGCATTGAGGATTCAGATGAATTGGTCAAAACTGAACTGGGAAAGCCTCGAGGATATCAAAGATGTTGGCTCTCAACAGTCTGCAATTCATGTTGATTTTGTGTCTCCTAAATCCCTTAAGCTCATGAGGGATCCAGTTACTGTTGCAACAGGCCAGACTTACGAGAGATCTTACATTCAAAGATGTATAGATTGCAGCAACAAGACATGCCCCAAATCTCAGCAGAAACTCCAGCATTTTAATCTCACTCCAAATTACGTTTTGAGAAATGTAATATCATTGTGGTATGCCAAAAACAATGTAGATCAGTCGACAACCAATATGGTAAAATAAGGAAGAGTGATGGAACATTTCGTGATGTCACTGGGGATATGGCAGCTATTAAGGTTCTTGCTCGTAAGCTTTCCAGTCGATCCACTGATGATGTGAGAGTTGCAATGGCTGAAATCAGATCCATGTCCTAGAGACGCACTGACAACAGGATATTACTAGCGGAAGCTGGAGCTATTCCACTTTTAGTTAATCTCTTGGCATCTCTGGATGCCGATTTCGTATCAGTTTTAGTTTATGATTTCTTTGTTCTGGCCTCTAGAGGCAAAACCGAGCCTGATGATGCAAATGGCTCGTGGTGGGAATAAGTGCTACAGGTGAAGAGGGCGACATTACTCATAAATTGGTATGATTTTACTTCTAGTGGTCTTCTTGGGAGCTAGTTGAGCTACATCACGGATATTGTTCATCTCTCCAACTTGAGGACAAGTTGGTTTCCATGGGGGAATGAAATGTTATAGATACTATTAGGGATACAGAGGTTAATAAGGAGTCACCACCACAGCTCACGACGCGTCAACCGAAACCCAGCCGTCGTTATAATGGTTTTGAGTTGACGAAACCGTGATGAATTTCAAAAGCTTCTGGATTTAATTATTGCTTTGATTATTAGTTAGGACAGAATTATTGCTTTGATTATTAATTAGGATTAAATGAGATTACTTCTTGGCAAAAGAGGTCATTGTCTTTTGAATTGTTTTGATACTATTTGAATTCGTGCACCAAAAGTGAATGTTAGGCAAACCCCATCGACGGTATGGACAACATCCCCTTCCTTGATGCTGTTTCCAGTGCTGGCAGGGACTTGATCCTTTGTGAGGAGCACTTTGTAAGAATGTGTGTTCCCTTGAACCGGTGTGGCCACTGCAGTGCCGAAGATGAAAAGACACTCCATGGACTCTTTCCTTTTGACTTTCTTGTTCGGAGAGTCCTCCCCCAAGGGAGGAAAAGGGTCCTCCATGAGGATGGAGGAGGTTGGTCGGCGGTGATGATTTTCTAGAGCAAAGGAGTTTTTTTCCGAGAGAGATTAGAAAGTTTTTGGTATCATGCTATTCTCTTATGTTTTTCTAGGATAAGCTGTTGGTCCTAGAATTAGGGTTGCATAATCGGATTTCGGGACCGAACAGTGCACTACCCAGACCCGAACCCAAAATTTCGGGTAATAGAAAATACTACTCGTACCCGATATCGGGTACCCGATATTCGAACCTGGCAGGTATCAGGTACCCGATACTGGGTACGGGTAATACCCAATACCCGGTACGGGTGGAAAAGAATAAAGAAAATGCTATCAAATTGGGTTCTGGAATCAGGTATCGGGTATATCCAAAAATATTAAATATTACAAAAATTAAATTGAACCAGGTTTTGAATAATTGAAATCAAAATTCAAATTTTTTTACTCCAACCATTTTTGGGTGTAAAAATCAATGTATAAAGATGTGCGACCCTTTATTTATACTAAGAGGCGAGATTCAATAAGATACAATTTCGGGAGTGGGAGATTTTTGGCTTCTTCCAGCACGGTTGTCCCACGCCGAATGTGTGCAGAAGAGTTGGTGATGTTTCATCTATTTAAAAGCCTCATCCATTTCCCACATTTACAAAAGTCCAATGAGAATAGAAGTAGGCGTGTTAACAGCATAAAGTGGGAAAAGAGATTAAAACGTAAAGCAAGACAAGTTGGGAGAAAAGTGTTACCTGCATGGTTGACTGATGCGGAACCTGCTGGAGGAGGAGGATTATCTGATAATTATATCGTTCAGACTGCTGTCACAGACTTGGATTTGCAACAGCAAGACATGTTGGAGGAGGCTGAGCGAACTGTGCAACTTGGGGCGGCCCTTGGTGTTGAAACTGATCCTTCACTCATTCCAGTTTTTGTGGAGATGGAGATGAGGGATGCAGCAGCTGCATCTGGTAACCTGTGAAATCAGGAATGCACAAAAGGAGGCTATCAGTCTCCAATGCGTATTTTATCCTTCAATGCCAGAGGAATGGGAAGTCCCAATAAATTTCTGGAGAACAGAGATGCAGTCACGAATTATAACATACAGATGCTGTAATTACAGGAAACAAAGAAGGAGCTCATAACTTTTGATCTTGTGAAGAGATTGTGGAAACTGAATCTGTGGGATTTGAGTACAAAGCTGCAGCTGGAGCTTCTGGTGGCCTATTGACAACCTGGAGATTGGATGCAGTTAGTATCCTGACAACATGGTCACATAACAACTGCCTTGCTATTTCTGGAATAGAATTAGAAGGAGGAGCAACAATAAAAGTGGTGAATGTTTATGGCCCATCAACTATAGCGCAAAAAAGGATGTTGTGGAATTCTA
>JAOYMZ010088975.1:0-10938 GCA_025802335.1 Pinguicula primuliflora
CATTTACCTCTACCAAAATACAACCATAGCAAAGCTACAAATAAACAGAAATAACCAAAATAACAAACTAATAAATACAATAGGGTCAGGACTAAAACCCAACCCTAAGATACCCTCGGACTCGTCGTTCAACGATGCGCTCAAGGACCGCTTACAACATCTACCGGCTGATCAACGACAACGCATGCATACGTTCTTCACGAAGAATCGAGAATCGTTTAGCAACAACCAAACTTTGGGTCGAACAGGCATTGTAAAACACGCCATCATTACGCCCAACACCAAGCCGATCAGCGTACCGCCCCGGCGCATACCATTCTCGAAACGCGCCATCGTTAAAGATCACATCGACCGCATGCTCGCCGACAACATCATCAGGCCATCAAATAGTCCGTGGGGTAGTCCTATAGTTTTAGCAAGTAAGAAAGACGGGACGCAACGTTTCTGCGTAGACTATCGACAACTAAACGAAGCAACCACTAAGGACGTGTATCCCTTACCCCGGGTCGACGATATTTTCGCTCTTCTGGGCGGAAGTGCTGTCTATACAGCACTGGACCTGGATCAGGGATTCCATCAGATTGAACTGGAAGAGGACGCAAAGCCGAAGACAGCCTTTAATAGTCACCTTGGTCTTTACGAATTCCAGGTGATGCCGTGTGGGTTGTCGAACGGTCCAGCGACCTTCCAGCGCACTATGGAACGAGTTCTACATGACCTGAACTGGCACAACTGTTTCGTTTACTTGGACGATGTCCTCGTCTGCAGCCCTGACCTAGACACACACTGCAAAGATCTACAAAATGTTTTTGAAAGGTTAAAATCAGCAAACCTAAAGCTCAAACTTAGAAAATGTCAACTAGTTCAAAATAAAATCAACTATTTAGGTCATATAATATCAAAAGAAGGACTTCGCGTGGATCCAGCAAAAACTGACGCAATAGCTGAAATGCCAATTCCTCAAAACATCAAACAACTAAAATCCTTTTTGGGCCTCTGCAGCTATTACCGTAGATTTCTACAGAACCTCGCGATGTCCTCCTCACACTTAAATAAACTATTAAACAAGGATCAACCTTTTGTATGGACCCGCGAGTGCCAGCAAAACTTTGATCAAATAAAACAAAGCCTACAACAAACAACAACACTAGCCTTTCCCGACTTTACAAAACCGTTTATCGTGCAAACGGACGCGTCGAAAGAAGGGATTGGTGCGGTGTTGTCCGAAATGGACGGTGACTTAGAGAAACCCATAGCCTTTGCCAGCCGCACTCTCTCCAAACCTGAAAAGAACTACTCCACCGTGGAGCAGGAGGCGCTAGCAATCGTATGGGGTCTTAAATACTTTCGCCCATACATTTACGGTCACAAAATTGTGCTTTACACCGATCATGCGCCAATCCGTTTGCTCAAGCTAAGGGATGATTCGTCTCCTAGGTTGGTCAGATGGATCATGGCATTGCAACAGTATGATCTACAAGTAAAATACCGTAAGGGCAGCCAGAACCAGAACGCGGACGCCTTATCACGTTTGCCTAAGCCAGCTAGGCAGGATAATACAGTAAACGCTGTTCAATTCGATCGAAACCATCTGATCGATGAGCAGCGTAGGGATACCTTCTTGGGACCGATATATGCACTATTAGCAGGTCCACCGGCCCCTCCAACGCGAAAAACAGCCAAAATAATACCACTGGCTAACCAATATGTTTTGGACAATAACATTCTAAAGCGTCTGGACAAAACCGGTGAACCCCCTCTTATTGCTATACCGTCATCCCTAATCACATTAATTTTGGATGAACATCACAGTACGTCTCTTGCAGGACACTTGGGATTCGCCCGCACTTACGAACGTTTGCGGCAGCGATATCACTGGGCATCCATGAAATCAGATGCTTACGACTACTGCAAGAGCTGTTTGGAATGTGCCAAGGCAAAGGCACCACAGCGAAAGATCAAGGAACCACTCAAACCTATCCAGCCAATGGGTAAGTTTGAGCGGATCGTAACGGATGTTATGGGACCGTTACCCACTACGGCCCGTAGCAACCGATACATCCTGATCTTTATGGATCACTTTACAAAATGGATCGAGGCAATCGCTATGCCAGTCATTACCGCCGAGAAAGTCGCAAAACAACTCGTCGAGCGCATCATTTGCCGCCACGGGGCGCCTCAGGTAATATTATCTGATAACGCCGCTTATTTTACAGCCGACCTGCTCAAACAGGTCTGCCGCGCTTGTGGTATCCGTAAACAAACGTCTACGGCATACCATCCGCAAACTAATGGCGTAGTCGAGAGAATAAACCGCACGATCAAGACGATGCTTGCAACCTTTGTAAATGGAAATACAGCGGACTGGGACATCTATCTCAGTTCCGCCGTATTTGCTTACAATACGGCTGTGCAAGAATCGACTAGGTCGAGCCCCTATGCTCTTGTCTATGGCCACGAAGCGGCGGTCCCGATTGATCAGCTCTTGCGAAGCGCCGATCAAGATCCGACGCCCGTGGATCCATCTTCGTACGCGCAAACGCTCCGCCGTCACTTACGCGATGCCGACGCGGCCGTCAGTGACAACATCGCAACGGCGCAGCAACGACAACAGCACGCCTATGACCACCGGCTTCACTCGGTTCCACTTCGTGTAAAAGACTTGGTTATGCTTAACGTCCCTGCGCACGCACCTCTCCAACCAAAATGGACCGGTCCGTGGGTTATACGCAAGGTTAAGCTACCCAACGTCATAATCATGAAACCGGGTGAGCCGTCAACAAGACAACTCGTACACGTCGAGCGCCTCAAGATGTACAAAAAGCAAGAGGACCCGACGTTTCGCCGAACAACACGAGCAAGCAACGCTAGTCAACGATCGACGCAAGGAACATCAACATCGCGTAATGATTAGTGATTCTCGCGTGACTTTCTGTATATTATTATTCTTTACTTTAAGTTCTTTACATTACTTATTAACATTACATTTAAGTTCTTTTAGTTCTTTAATAACTTACGCACGCTTGTATATTTCGCTATTTATGAGTTACTTTCGCTCGTCTTTTGTAACGAGCCTCTGTTTTCCACACGTAGGTCTATGGACTTATGACTTATCATATTTCCAATTCCTCTGTCAATGGAGAACATGTTCGATAACCATTGCCCGCTCTCGTAACTTTATTGTCAGGCTATACGCTCCTGAACTTCAATCCTTTCCGTAAGGGGGGGAGGAATGTAGCGTATAGCGGTTCGTGTGTATATTATATCGTATGTATTGTGATAATACGGTGACTCGCACTGAGAAGGTTAACCACGCCTTCTCTACTTGTATATATTATTCACTTTGCATATGATAAACTAGTCTACCGTAAATTCGTCTTGCTGCCTGGTCGTATTGACCACTCTCCTCTTTAATTCTTGAACCCGGCCTGCCTTAGGACTAGCTATCCTAAGTCAGGCACTCCTTATGTAAGTATCCCTTGCCCAGGATACGTTACATAAATGGGGGGCAATCTGGGAAAGTTTCTTTCTGATTTCGAACGCCTTTGGGACTGATCACCCCTCTGGCTTCGTTTGATTTCTCAAAGAGACTTTCGCCAGGTTCCCGGTTCAAATCCAAAAAGTTGGCGGCTCGGTTGGATATGGTGGACTCGAAGATGCTCAATGGCCGGCCCAACATCAACCGATTCGAAAGGAAGCTTCGGAACGTTCAATCAATGGCGCCAATGGAATTATTGATCAACAAAGTCGATCAACGTCCGGACGAACGATCAAATGGCGAGCAGCGGCGATCAGGAGCATCAACATTCATTAGATATTCGATATTATTTTCAACATAGCTCTTATTCTGATCAATGGCGACCGATATTTCAATATTTATTACGATTTCTATGGAATTCCGGCGATCATTATTATTATTCGACAAATTCATGGAATTACGACGCCCGCTGGATTCCGCCAACGCCTGTGATTGAGTATTATCGTTCGTTGAAGACGCCGACCTGTCCAGCGATGCCACATGAACGCTGAACATTCGTTGGTTCGGGATATGAGGAAGAACGACGAGGTTCCGGGCGCGGTTCAGTACGCCATTCAATTGATTTTACGATATTTTTGATTTTATTACGAATCAGGCGTCAATTCGTCAGGAAAAGCCACCCCTCGTCAAGGCCGAGCATAGCCTTAAGTATGACTATATTGCTATTGTGGCCAATAGAGCCAAACTTCAAACTTCCGTGCATTTTCCGGCATAGGCCGATGATTTATTCTATTAGGTGGTCCAGAGAGGAAAAATAGGATCCCCTCCTGGTTTAGCGCTACGTATTCCCAGGATGGATATTCCCTGGATGATTATTATTATTAATTTTTGTTATCTTTTCGCGTCCTCACCCAGGTCATAGTCTCCCTGCTGAGGAAGGGTTTGGTTAATCCCTGGGATAGGCGCTCACAAAAACCTCCATGTAGCTAGGCTCTCCCTATTAGCGTACCCCTTAACCCTCGTGATACTTAGGAAAGCGCACTAGGACTCTTAGAAGTAGGCTAACGCTTGTATCGTGCGACAGCGTGAAACCGAAATTAGGAAGAATAGCGCACTTACACTAAGCACTAGGCATAGAGGCACACTTAAGCATAGGCAGAGCGAGTAGCCGTGGATATTTTAATTCGGTTGCCCGCTTAGGAAGTCCATGCCCGTTGTCTAATGGTACATGGTCAGCTCTTTAGGTGTTAGCTAAGTGTCAGGTTCCCCTAAAACCTCTTACTTAACTCTTATCCTTTCTTTACTCGTTATCGTTTCATTTTCTATTTCTATTCTTCTTTTATTCCCTATTACGTTCCATGTTATAACATCTCATTTATTTTCTATTCCAATTCCTATTCCTCCACATTTACTTATTTTCAATCTTATTCTCCTTAATTACTTTGTTTTTCAACCAAAATTTTCAATTTCCATCACATCATTTACTCCACGGGGAAACCCTTATTTTCCTTTCCAAATTCCTTATTTTTCTGATCATTAACTCAAACCCCTACACCGATTCCTTTCCCTTTCATCCTTAATTACCCCTATCATAATATCTTCTCGAAATCCTTCAAAATTATATGCCACCCGCATATCCTTTCATCTTATCGTTATTTACCCTCTTTTCACTTTCTGTATATCCAAATTATATTCTATCTCCATTAAATAACCTTATCAACTAGCCGCCTCTCCCGCATGACCATGCGCTCACATTAAACGCGGAAGAGCAGTACTGTTAAGTAACGGGACAGGTACTCTTGATAAATACCGAAACATGCGAGTATGCAGTGCATATTCGTTTGGCCAAACCGGTATTTACCTCGATCGCTAAAATCCGTATACAGCCTCCCGTGTCTTTACTCAAACGCCCTTATCAACCGCCGGACAGCATCGGGATAATTGCTCAACCTACAGTATGCCAAGTCGAATTCGGCACTGCCTTGGTTTGGAAATTCATTATTCGAAACTCTCAGTCTAGCAATCGGTCGCTCTTCAAATTCGCTCTCGTCCATTTTCAACATTTTGATATTTCAACTACAGCTACAGTAACCCGACTCAACGCCGTCTATTATCAAGTTAACATTCAGATACTTGATAATATTCAACGATATTCTGACACGTTGTGGTATTCTTGTTACTGATTTCCAACGACGTTTATTATTTCCAACGTCGTTTACTGATTTCCAAATATCAACGATTACGAAAGTTGATATCGCCAAGGAAAAGATCAACAGCGCGGACAACGAAGATTGGCGTCAAAACTATCGTACGCCGATCACTCAATTGATTTTATTACAAGCCGGGTGAACTGCCTGAAAGGAAGCGGAGTGCGGAAGGTACAGTACTAAACTATAGCGGTACTGATCAGGTTAGTAAACTCGTGAGTTAGCTTAGACATTGGCTTGTAGCTCAGGATATTAGGCGATTTGGTCGCATTTCATAATAAGACCTGTAATATTTTGTGCACACATTTCGCGTAAGAATCTCGAGTAGGACACAAAAGCACAAAGTAAACAGCAAAAGCTAAAGACAATCTTTTCGTTCCACTTGTTTTCGTAAGATCTTTAGAATCTTACCAGGTTTTGGTCTTGCATCTTTCGTCTTGAAAGGAATCAGATTCCTTTCCTCTCTTCAATCTATAATACTTAAGTCTCTGATCACTAGTTCACAGGAACTCGTTAGGATTTTCAGCTAACCTCGAAAAATACCTAGATTCACTTAAGAAATCAGATTTCTTAGTTCTCCTTTTTCAATATTTCACTAGTTCCTTAAGAACTCGTTAGGTCATTTCAGCTCACCTCTAAAATATCCTAGATCTTTAAATATTTCACACATTTTCTAATATTTCGTACTACGCTCGTACGAACTAAAATAACTTTCACTTTCAAACTTTTCAAGCAACCTCCAAAACACCTTATTATCTCTACTAAATTGGCAGAATGGCTCAAGACTCTAAAGTCCCATTTCCCAATCCTCTGCCAAATCCTCGTATTACGGCAATTGAAGATCAATTGACCGCTATCACTAACGCTTTGCAAGGGTTGCCGTTGCAACCGCAGCCCGCCGTTCCGCTGCACCATAACATAGTAAGACCTCAAGTATCGGTCACTGATCCTTACGGATCTGAAGTCTTTAGCGGCCGACCGGACGAAAACTTCGATCTATGGGTCGATCGCTTCAACCGGTTAGCACAAGCTAACAGATGGACCGCTGCGCAGAAAAGACAAATTGTACCAAGCTTCTTTAGAGGGTATGCGGAAACCGCGTACAACTCGATACCGCTCGACACACGCACCGACGATCAGTTCACGTATGATGTTCTGGTTGATCGGATGCGTCGACGTTTCGTGCCTGAGGGAAGTGCTGAGCTACACGGTCAAACCTTACACAACCGTCGCCAGCAACCAGGAGAGTCTGTAACCAATTACGCTATTGAGATACAGCGCCTGGCTTCTCTTACTTATCCGGATGTTGACCCAGATACACTGGATTCCATTATCCGTCGGATTTTTCTGGCTGGATTGTTGGAGCACCTTTGGATCAAAGTCTCATCCCGTAACCCAACAACCTTTCCAATGGCCGAAATGTTGGCGCGTCAAGCTGAAGCGCAGGAACAGATTCTACAAGCACGTAGGAGCACACAAATGCAGCAAATGGTTTCCCAAGTACTACCTGCGCTTCCCACGTCTGAGATAAGAGCACCCACTCCTACATTTAATGCACTACGCTTTGCAGATCCCTATGAGGATGACAGGAAGCGCCAATTTTCTTCGCGCAACGATAACAATGGCCAACAACGTCAGCAACAACGGCAAAGTCGCACCCAATGGCAACAACCTCGCAGGGATGCAAAGTTTTGCAATTTCTGTGAGTGTCCCGGTCACTATCAGGCTAACTGTAATTTATTGCAGAAAGCTCGATCTTTCTTACACAAATCACCTGCACAATCACAATCTTACCGACCACCCCGTTCACCAAGTAGGTTCTACCAGCCCCCACGCAATAACTCACGTCGTCCTTCGCCTTTTCGGTCTTCGCGCGGACGTTTTGGCAGATCTCATGGTCGTCAGAACTTCCACCACGTGAATTCAGTTCAGGCTGAGGATGATATCTACGACGACGACGTTTATGACGACGATCAAGAGCAAACGGCTCCATCATCTCGGCGCGCCGTCCGTTTTTCTACCACCAATGCACTTTTCGTTATCGCCATCTTCACTCTCTTCTTTGCACCAGTACAAAGCATTGATTTGTCAGTAACACAACCCCATGATTTGTACTATCACTGTACGCACAACCAACACCTTGGTTCACTGTATTCCATTCCGGAGGACACTGTCTGCGTACCGCCAGAGGTAGAAAGCGTTCACACTGTGAAAGCCTATATCTATGCACCAACTCTCAATCCTTTAACAATCACCTCGTGGAAATGCATGGCTACTAAGCGTACTATATGTACGAATGTAGGATTCTTTGGAAGTCGTGGTATTGTCCTCGACCAAACCGAAAATCTTATGCTTAGTCCCGCGCAATGCCAACAAATGATGCTTGTTAAATACTTTGAGAATTACAAGCTGTACCAGGCAAGTCCAAACGCATGGATTACGAACAATACTTTACAAGTTGGATACAGATATTGTTGCTATGATGTTTGCACCTCAAGTCTCAACGCTATTGTTTCGCGTGGTCAAGTCACTACGCATGATGGTGAAACAATCAGTTCAAATCTTGGTGATTTGGCCGCTTGTGCACCGCACTCTGGTGAGTGTGTCTCATCAGATGCGACGTACATTTGGGATGCGACTGAGTTGAAACCTCCTTGCAAGTATTCTTCTGATAACGTATTGTACAAATTTGATGTAGCTGCCGACCACTTTCTCTCCGAGCAGCTACAACAGTCATTCACTCACCTTAAGCGCAAGCAACTACCTCCTGATACAAAAAGATCCTGTCTGCCACCGCATTCAATTCTTATGGATCAAGGGGTAGTGCTCACATTCTTGTCTCTTCGCGATTACGCTATCATCTTCCCTGAAGCCAACAACGACAAGTTGATAGTGCCCAAAACCCCTCACGGAGCACAAGCACAATCCACTGAAAATGCACAATCAGCCAGCAACTCAGCCCAAAGAGTTGGTAGACAAGTCGCGCTCGGCGACCACTTTGCGCCCGGCCACACCGACTACATAGCTCCAGCTGCACACAAACTGCACAGAAGATACATGTCATTATATAATGACGTAAGCGCACGCTTGCAGTATCTAGAAGACAAGGTACAAGAACTCCAAACAAGTCGCTTCCGCCAGTTGTGGACGCACATCTGTCACTTGACACGCACCCAGCTTAGCTTAGTTAAGCAATTGTTGAGAACAGATGCCACGATGGGCGCGCGGCTTTTGCTTAAGCGAAACGACATCTCTGCGCGCTATGTCGGGCAAGCGTTAATGGTCACTCCGTGCCAACCGGTTCAAATCGATTATATCTTTTGGAACTACAAAGTGGGCCAGCACTGCTACGCCCTCTTGCCGGTTATGCACAATGACACGTTGTACTTTGTCCTCCATGGCAGCACTGATCTCGTTTCGCAAGCACCTCGCGTAGATTGCTCCTTAGTCATCCAGGGGGTCTACAAAGACCCTCGAGGCATTTGGAGAACGCCCAACGGCCGTGTTAACGTACATCAATTAAGTGATTACGTTAATACTACCGCCGAGCGCACCCAAATCGTATTTGATGCACCAATTGCTCCTTGGGCCATCGAGACGCGACCATTATTCACGTCTATGGAAGCTAATTTGATTGAACTCTCCAGGCTACAACAGCAGGTTAATCACTTAATTAATTACTCTGCTGCGATCCAAGTAGACCCTGAAGAATTCAAGCAAACAATGGCTGACATTCAACATGGTGCCAAGGAAGTAGCTGGTCTATCAATCCACACTATTCGCGATACCGTATCGTATTTATCCGGATCTGGAGGAATTTTCTCTGGATTATTAAATCGAACTTTTCATGCAGTAACAAACGCATTAGTTTGGACCCTAGTAATCGCTATAATAGGCCTAATAGGCTACTATCTTTCAATGCGTTACGGTTTCATGCGATTATTAACCAAACTATGCTCTTGTTGGCTGCCCGCGCGTAAATATGTCCGAAATCGCCGTGTCTCGTTTAACCGAAATCGCGAAGCAGTGGTTGTTCATGACAACGAGGGCCAGGATAATCCATCTGCCGAAGGAGGATCGTTCTGGAGGAATGGACTACGCCAGTCCCTTCGCCTTCTGCGCCAGGAACAACCACCACCACAACCTCAACCACCACGCCAAGTGGTTTACAACATAATAAATAACAATAAAACGAACTCGCCACAGATAGCCGTACGATTATGCGGCGACGGACTCTTCAATGCGCTCGTCGACACTGGTGCTACCATATCACTAGTATCTACGACCGTATTCGAGGAACTCCAACGCCACCATAACGTACCGCTACGAAATAACAACCAAAGCCCCCAATCAATAACAGGCCATGAAGTGCATACAATTGGTGCAATTACCATTCCAATACAAGTGGCCACAATCCATGCAAACATGCAATTTTATGTTATGCAGGATTGTCCACAAGATGTCGTCCTGGGTATCGATGCATTAACGTTGTTAGGTCGTGGCTCTTTCTCCTTTAAACCGGGTTATCTATATTTTGGAGAGACCCCGGTCCGCCTCTCGAACGTACCAGTAGTGGCATCCACCAGCGATAGATCCCCTGTCATGATTCGATTGGCTCAAAACATTATACTGCCACCAAGGACCACAACTCTAGCCTCCGTACTCACAGGCGACATCTCCAAACTATGGCCGTGGCAGCGCACTCTAGTGCCTGTCACCCCAAATACGTCCGTTCTGGTTCCAAACATAACCATGCCAGCTAGGCAAGGTCCGAAGACAATCTCTAAGTTACCACTAATAAACTACACCGAAAATCCAATTTACCTCTACCAAAATACAACCATCGCAAAAATACAAATAAACAAAAATCATCAAAACAACAAGTTAATAAACACAATAGGATCAGGACTAAAATCCAGCTGTAAGACGCCCCCGGACTCTTCGTTCAACGACGCACTCAAAGATCGCTTGCAACATCTACCGGCCGATCAAAGACAACGCATGCACGATTTCTTCACACGAAATCGACAATCGTTTAGCAACGATCAAACATTGGGTCGAACAGGCATTGTCAAACACGCTATCGTCACGCCAAACACCAAGCCAATCAGCGTACCGCCGCGACGCATACCGTTCTCGAAACGCGCTGTCGTCAAAGACCACATCGACCGCATGCTTGCCGACAACATCATCAAACCGTCAAACAGTCCGTGGGGTAGTCCTATAGTTTTAGCAAGTAAGAAAGACGGGACG
>JAOYMZ010088986.1:0-10937 GCA_025802335.1 Pinguicula primuliflora
TCACTCACTTCTTGCAAGTTTGTTATTCGGTAAAAGGTTGAGAAAATTGTCATTTTCCTACACTACTATTTCTTACAAAATCTCGTGAGGTGGCTTAGTGAAGCATCCAAGAACTCCAATAGAAGGGGAGAATGATCTTACATTAATCCATTTAGGTGTGAAACTTGAAGAGATGAAGCTTGTAGGACACATTGCGCCTATGCACTATATTAAAATCTAAACATTATCAACACCATAAGTAATTAAAGCAGATACCATTGTATTAAAATCTTCCAAAATCAAGTACAAAGAGGAGTTATTCCCAGCGATACATCAACCGATCTTTTAGGTGAATACCATCATACATTGCCTTCCACTTGCATGAAGTTTTATCACATTCTTTGAACAACCTCTTGGGATTATATACTTCAATGGCTCCGTGCCGCACACCCCAATGAAACCGACACAAGTACCGATTCGTGAAAGGCGTAAGGCAGAATCTAAACCCATACGTTTGATTTTTATGTAATGTATGATTTCCCAAATCATCATCGTCACTCGACTTACAATGCACCACCAATGACGCAGAATTTAGAGGAAGATCATTGACAAATGAAACAGTCATTTCACCAAAGGGAATACAATCATTCCCTTGGGTGCCGAGGAATAGATCAACTGAGAGGACGAAAGCTATGAGAAAAAAATATTTGGTCATGTTTACAAGAATTGCAATGGGGATATGGTTGTTGCTTCTGTAATATTACTTGCAATTATGTTTTTATTACGTTTATATATAGGCAAGAGAAAATTTTGTTAACAAAAAACATTCATTATTTGTTACCATTTTCATGCGAAAAAATGTCTTTATTTGAAGATTAATAAGTAATCTATGTATTTTGTACATGAAAAATCAATGTTCATTTGAATGTCATTTTGTGGTATGGTAAGCATGACAAATTTTGTTACTTCGAATGTTATTGTTACGATTAATAGAGCTGTCAAAGTATCCGTCGGACACCGCCGTCCGTACAGTCTGTTCGCCGAGCGGTGTTCGACCGTCATTGTCCGACAAAGTGATGGATGCAGACGCGGACCCTCCATAATATCCAACCAACATATGTGGACTTAATCCGTCCACAATGGTGCACTCCGGTGGACTACATCCGAATTTTTAAATTAATTTTTAATATATTATATATAAATAATGCATCAGATATTCTAATATAAATCATTATTTACATTATTTTTATCCTAGCTACCGCATAAGAAGAAAAAAAGAGAAAAATAACTCTTGAAAGTTTGTAAGATAGTCATTATTCAACCCGCGAATGAAAAAAAATCTGTGAATGATATTTTTTATGCCATTATTATATCATCTTTTAATCTCAATTTTTTTTTGTGACGTGAATTTATTGTAAAGGTTTTATGCAATCATTATCTTCTTGAAAGGTTTTATCTGGTGATTCAAAAATGGCAAACTTGTTGAAGCTAATATATTTAAATTTACTATTCTTTAGATTTGTGTTATGATTATCCTTTTTTATAATTAAGTTGCCCTACCAAGTATCGGTCCATGCACCTCTTAATTGTAATATTTATATGTTCACCACTTTGTCAAGCAAATAATCGATGCGTTATGGTTATCTTTATTTTATTTTTTAATGTAGGAATCAAGACTGATCCAGACCACATCAATAGTTCACTTCAAACTGACACGACGAGGAAAAAATTAAAAATTGAATTGTATTGACATTTTAATTTATTTTGAATGTTGACTTTTGCTCTTCCGACATTTAATATTCGGTTCGAATGTTTAATTATATTTTGTGCATGCAATGTCTCGGTTTAAATCTTATAAATTGATAATATAACTCGAAAAGTTAATCAACCATTATTTATACTCTGAATTGGTTGAGATTTATTGTGACTATGCATTGTATTTAACATAAAACCCTAAAAGATGGAAAAAAAATTGAATAAAAAATAAAAATTATCAAAGGTAGACACCGCTGACCGACCGTATGGGCTCTGCATCCATATAAGGCAGTGTCCGCCCCTGCTCGGACATGGACGTGGACCATGCTAGTTGTCCAACTAACATGTGTTAGTTTTGTAATGTACGTGCTAGTTGTTTTCACATGCCACTTTATTTTGGTTAAACAATGTCAATTCCATTTGTTACATTTTTTTTAATAAAACTGAATATTATACAGTGTAATAGTGTTCGAAAAATCATTAAGCCATCACGATGCATTTTCGTGTCGTCCAAGCCGCTTATTATATTTTAATATACTAGGCGGCAACATATTATATTTTATTTTTATTATTACTATTATTGTAATTACCTTTCACGCCTTTTATAATTTGAAATATTCGGAAAATCGCTTATAATTTGCCAAAACAATTAACCTAAGTTTTGGGCTAAAAAAAAGTTTCCTTTAAAAACGTTTTCGTTTCTACATTTTGAAAATTCATGTCAAATTGAAATGTATGGTGTGCTGATAATTATTGTGATTTTCGTTTTGGCAAATGATAAGCAATTTTCCGAATATTTCAAATTATAAAAGGCGTTAAAGGCAATGCTACTCATACACACTTATTTGACACCATTTACTGACAATGTGATGTGGCAACATCACAACCACAAGTTTTATTATTTAACTTTATTTCTTTTATTTTATTTGTAATTATTTATCACAATATCAACAAATAGTATGCAAATGTTAATCCAGTATTGGAGGAGTGCACTGCAAAATTTTAATTACGCGAAAAGCAGGAAACCACCATTTCTGACGACACTTGACCGTTGACCGACCGAAACAATGAATTTGTGGCATGGCGCTTCTCCTCTTTCTGAAGGTAAACGAATTTCTAGCTAAGAGGAGGAAATCCTATGATATGACAAACAGGCAGACAGACATCAAGCTAAGAGAAACAAGGAAACAAATATACGAATTCGAATGCATTTGTCATCAACTTATAGAAAGATTTTGTGCTAGAGAGACGAGAGACGAAGGGTCGGGCTGGTTCGGCTTGGTGGATTGATCCCCAGGCACCTCAACTTCTTCACTTTCAAAATGTTTTTTCTGCTACATTAAGAATGATGGAAGAAATCTCAGCCAACACCAAGATATTTATGCATATAAACGAACTCAAAAGATACCATAAACAAGTCTGATTTAAAATCGCTCTGATGGTAGTATAAGTAATAATTTTTTTTTACCTCATAATCACCATGTTTTGCATCAAGAGTTGGTTTAGTACTCCCTCCTTGCTCTGAGGATTTTCTCGCGATTTTCATAAAAAATGAAGTCATCGAGCACGGACGTCTTCTCCGAGAAACTCTTACAAATTTTCAGCATTTCCAGCCCTTGCTTCATTCCAATCTGCAACATTTATTTGACGTAAGTAACATGGAATTCCACATCTCATCCAATCACATTCAGAGTCTAAAAAGAATGAAGCCTGTCCTAGGAGGAAAGTAAGTTGCATAAAATTGAACAGAAAGCTTACCATGAAAGTAGTTGGAACATTCAGCAGTATAAACTTTTTTGTTGTGCTCATTTGGATTATTTATGAAAGAAAGATATCAGAAGTTAAACGATGCTGCCTGTTCAGAACTTTAATTACGAAATGTAGCTTAATTGCTATCTTGCACTTGTAAGGAGGCATTAAAGGCAAAATTTATGGAGACACCTGAAATTTGACCCAAAGTGTTTTTTTTAACAAAACGTCGTCGTTTTGTGCCTTGTACAAAATTAAGTACACCTAGCATTTCTCTTTCAACAAATATTACAATCTAAAATATAGGGGTAAAAAGCATACCTCCTGAGTGTCCCTGCTAAAAGTCACAGGCTTATTCTCGTTGTTCTCGAGAGTAATGTGACGTAGTAGTGAGTTTGGAACATCTTTAATTATATGCCACTTTACTGAAAAGCAACCATTCCACTTATCAAGCTGCCAAAAGTTCATATTTTTGTCGAAATCAACCATTCCAATCATCTCAGCAAGTCCAGCAAACTGCCCACTTCCATTCACCTTAAGCAATAATATCAAACAATCATGTAGCAACAACAAAGAGAAAATGAACGATAATTGAAGTTAAGTGGACATCAGAGATTAAAGAAGAACTACTGCAAGAACATATCGAGAGAATGAACTTACAGAAAAGAACAAGAAAACAGGGCATTTGTTGCCCATCTGACTTGCTTTAGCAGTAGCTTCACGAAACGCAGCATCTAGCTTCTTGTTGCCATTTGGAGTACTTGACCAAACTTCATATTTGATGCATTTGTGTATGTCATCTTCGCTGTACGATTTGATCACAAAAAATTTTGCATTTTCATACTCTATGGGGAAATCCTGCAAGTTATATTTATCCCTTTGAATAGTTGTGTATAACTTTTCAACTTCAGAGGGCAACATCGAGGAATTGTTCCTATTGTCAGCCCTAGGGCCCCGAGTTACTTCAGAAACAGTTTTGGTTTCTGCAGTTCGGCCCAAATTTTCCCTTGACTTGTAACTGTTCTTGTTGTTCCACAGGCTATCATTTGATTGGTAGTTCACCTGACCATAATTTGTAAAATGCGCGTGGCTTTGGTTCGTGAATGATGGAAATTTTACTGGAGGGTGGAATCCCGTCACAAAGGCAGGATGATAACAGAAATCAGAATTGTACTGCAAAAATGAAAGATCAAGGTAAGTAGTCATTCGCATGACATGACACAGATTAGAAGAAAGAGTAATTTACCCTTGGATATGAACTAACATGTATATATATTAAATCAACCTAATAATCAAGATGAGCTCGTCACTGGATTCAACAATCACTTAAAATATACAAAGTTGGTAAATTTTAAAATAAGAGCTTGAGAGAAAAATACCATATTCCGTGAATTCTGAGTGTAACTCCTATAATTAGGCTTCGACGGATTTGAAGCTGGCTGTTGCATTCTTGAATTAAAAGGTAAAGTTGAAATTCTACTTGAAAGATTATAGTTTGTCCTTGCAGCATTAAGGACATTTGACTTTGCTGAGCCACTTGGTTTTGTCACTGACCTCAAAGGGCCAGCTCCAGCAGCAGTAGCAATTGAACCATTACCAGAACAGGTTGGATCATACGTATAACAAGGAAACACTTCAGTGCCATACGAGAATGGCTGCTGACGATAATCAGATGCTGAGTATGCTTGTTTTCCATCGACACCCAAATATCCTGCTGTATATGGACCATACCCAGGCATGTAATATAAAAATGAAGCGTTCTCCGGTTGGATGGTCTAGAAATCGAGAAATCATCATGTTGGAAGTAGTATGATAAGTGAACTTTTCATCTCCAAATGTAGGAGACATAAGATGTGACTTAAGGGAATCAAGTAGCTTGCTACAAGAAGCTTACCGAGTAAGAAGCACCAACTGAATTTACATGACTTTTATCATTGGATTGTGCAAAGGATCCACTGTAGCCTGTAAAAAGACATGAAAGATATCTCAGGTATATTATTAGTTCTGATATCTCAGGTATCCTGTATTTTCAGTGGAGTGTTAAGAGTTAATCAAGAAGCACAACCAACAAAAAGTTAATCACATACATGTATGGCCATTTAGTGGGCAATACATACATTATCTGTTTATCATGCATGGAACGTTCTGGGCCTTCACCGCATCAAATGACATGAAGCATTTAACATTAAGCAGCAAACCCATCATACACAAGAGATTACTAACCATCTTACCTGGATAGTAATAATCATAGGAGCTTGTAGTAGGATAACAAATACCCTGTTGTGAAGTAAATGGCACATGAATAGCTCCTTGCGTACCACGCGGCAATTTTCTTGCAGCAGAAACTTCTGAACGCGATTCGTGTGATATTCCATCTTTCACCTGGAAACGAAGAGCTTTTCAAAATGTGCATTCAAATGAATGACAACTTGTACAACAAATAATTAAGAAAAATTAGATTAAAGAACTATATTGAATCAATATATTGCTTTCTTGCTGTAGAAGTCAACTTCGTGAAGTACTTATAAGTTATAAGTAACTCTGCAATCTGCATAGCTGCAAAAAAAAAAAAAAAATCCACCAAGACCTAGAGACATAGAAATAGCAAGAGCACACCTGCCATGACTTGTGAGTGCAATTGTCACTCCCATAACCACTAGGTCAACCATTCTTTGACATATAAACCAGATGGATTAAAAATTAATTTCACAATCTTAAAAACAAGTCTTGCGTCCAAGGGCGTGACAACAATTACAAATTATTTAACAGATACAAGCAGGGTTAACAAATTCATACCGCATTCCCCACAGGAAGTTTGATTGTTGAATCAGCCATCATCATTGGAACAATCACCACAGCTACAAACATAAAGGATCTAATCATTCAAAACATGACTCAATTTGGAGGATCAAAAACAGCTCTGTGATAGGGTATGAGACAATAGATAGTTATATGAAACAATTTTGGTTGCATCCAATAAGCAAATAATCAGAAATGAGATTAACTCGCTATAATGGAGTATTCGGTCAAGAATAACGAAAAAAAACAGCTTAGAAGTATCTAGACAACCAAGGGAATCCTTCATAGTTACACTCATGACTCAACAGACCGCATCACATCTGCTACGGAAATAAAAGAACCTGAAGGTTCATTGTTCGCATGCTGATAACAAATTCTTAATACGGTAGACCCTTTCAACCTAATATAACACGACAAGGAAGTAATGAAACTAGAATGGAAGACCCAAACAGAAGATATAACAAAAACCGAATGTGGACGAAGAAGGCTAGAGCTCCGAAAAGCTAAAAAACCAAACCTCTATGTTTTCTTTCCTACTCAATCGTGCGCACGAAAAGGTTGAAGTGTTAAATATGCTAAAACCAGAGTAAGGATTCCCATTATGAAATGAAAATGTTGAAGTTCCATTTCCAGTTACCAATATGAAGAATCAGTCATTAGTTCAAGACTCTTAACTATAATCAAAACCCAAAGCCGAAAATCAAGAGTAAAATTTTCCATAACAACAAGAACGCTTGAGCTCTAACACGTATTAATAAAACCCACCTTCTCAATTCGGGTTTTTTTCAGTCCTTTTCGGTTGTTCGATTCCCTCAAGCGAAGGTCCAAAAGAACCCGCAGAGAGTAAACAAATCCTCGAGGGGGCGTGTATGAGGTGGCTAAAAACCCTCGAAGAAATCCGACGGCTGGCATCCCTTCCTGATAGGGGTGACGCGATTTCGACCGTTGGATGTGAAGCACGGGGAACTCAATTTCGACTTTGTTTAGACCACACACACCAATGGCCACAATTCCTGCACGTCTTAAGTTTCACGTCATCTCCTTAGATGGCCGAGAAATTCCAACTAAAAATTAATTAATTACAAAATATGGTATTTTAGACGGTTCTAAATTGTTTTTGGCTCTTTTTGAAAATTCGTTTTAAATCTCCCAAATTCTTTGCGACATATTCTCAGGTGATTGATATATTTGTGATTCTCAGAATGATAACTAATAATAAGAGATGTGTATTTGTCCAATTCGTGAAAAATGCAGATTTGTCGGAAATCATTTCTAAGGTTCAGGGGTTCCGGATAGGGAGCCATCAACTATTTTTGAACTTAGAAAGAAGTTCAGAGGTCGGAAGTAATGAGATGGTCAAGAAACCTACAATGATACAGTTTGATGCCAATCTGAGAACGATGCCCCCGACTGGAGCATCTACTGATCAGGCAGGCAGAGTAATAAAATTTACACCTACTCTTGAGGAGACTACATGGCTTGATTACTGTCTGGTGGGATTACCCTGTCCGATTATTGATATAAGATCTATTGAAAATATCCTGGAACGACAAGGATATTCCAATGGGTCTGCTGCCCGTTTAGAAGTAGGTGAGATAATGATAATAATCCAATCAGAAATAGACAAACTTCGGTTGTTATGTGATACAGCCACTATGGAGCTCATCTGTGTATACAATTTGAGGCCTTGGAAATTTCTGGATCCAGCTTGGGTTCGAGTTCATGGCGCACCTTTGCATTGCTGGTATGAGCATTTTTTTTTTTTGAAATTTGCTTGGGTTCTGAAAGTTAATGATAACATCATCAATAAAAGTGAGATGCAGTTTGGTAGGATATTGCTCATGTCCCCCTCTGTTCAACAGATAAACTGTGTATTGATGGTTCAAACTGAATCAGATAAGTTTGCAATTAAAGTTAAGGAAGAAAGCCCAGAATCTAATCCTTCTTGGTGGTGCCCTATGAAAGCTGATAATTCGGTTAAAGTTAATAAGTCTGCATGGCCATCACTGGCCCAAACGAGCAATCAGAATGTACCTAAACCTGCTGAGCTAAGTGGGAAGGAGACTGTAGCTATGAATGTGAGCTTTGATAAGTCAGCTTCCTCCTCTCTCAGATCTACACAAGCAGATGCTTCAATACTGGAGAAGCACCAGTCTATATTGCCTCTGAGACCTCAGATTCCAAGGAGTTTAGAAAAACAAGCAAGTCTATCGCCTCAGTTGAATGATTTGAGTGCTGGAATGGAAAAACCACCCGATATATCTGACCCGTTTGTCCTACAAGCAATTTTAGATTTGACACTTTTGAAAGCACAAGGAAAGGTCTGTACTTCCCTGTTAATGATATCCCTGATCATTATGATCCAATTGTCAGTTCTACAAAGCGCTTGAAAATGCATACCAATTGTATACAAAGCAGTATGAAGGGAAGAACTGCAACACATACTGGACAAGCCTCCACGGAGAAAGATTGTGAAAGATTTAGCTTTAGGGGGGCTCACCAATCCCCCTCACGATCAGAAATAACCTGGCAACTCGATCAAATTCTGGGTGTTGCTGCCAACTCACCCACAGAGCATGTTATTCAAAAGCTGGATGAAATTGAAAATCTCGCAACTGAGCACTATCAACTGAATTTGGCTAAAAGCCTCCCAAAGTAGTTTTTTATCTAGTACAACAGCAATACACTACTCTTCTCAGAAGAAGCAATGAAGTTTGCTACTTGGAATATCAGAGGCTTAGGTACTCCATCTAAGAAGAAAATGGTAAGAGATTTGGTACCAAAAAACAAATTGGATTTCATTTGTATGCAGGAAACCAAATGTGAGTTTATGAACCAATCAAAATGTAGGAGACTCTGGTATGATGCTGAATATGATTTTGTCCATTTGGATGCTAATGGCCGGTCAGGAGGACAATTATGCCTCTAGAGCACGGGAGTCTTCACTCTAACTGCAACTAGCTCTGATGATGGTATTCTTTTAATCTTTGGTTTATGGGGTGCTGAAGCTATTCCAGTACTTATTGTGAATGTCTATGCCCCTTGACTAAATATTAGATCGTATTGACATTTTAATTTATTTTGAATGTTGACTTTTGCTCTTCCTACATTTAATATTTAGTTCGAATGTTTAATGATATTGTGTACATTTAATATTTAGTTCTAGAATATTGTCCGTGATTGAAGTCACTGGTATGTAAAATAATCCGTAGCTGAAGTTAAAATTATCGGTAGCGAAAACATAAAATTACCAGTGTCTGAAATTAATATTACCAGTAGCGAAAATGTAAAATTACTCGTGCAAAAACGGATAAGTACGTCGAAACCATATGAAATCGCATGTCATATGGAAGCGTATGACGCATCGATCATTACGGTGAGCTCCCTTTCGCCAAACAATGAACGGGTCGCCGAATAAATTCGATTTTAAGGAAGATAAAAAGTTTATTAAAATAATAAAAAAATATTTAAAAAAAATTAAGAAAAGGTCAACAAAAACAGCCCAAAAAAGTATTCCGGTAAACGGCCAGGATGCTGCGGGAGGAATGAAGGGTTGCGATCCTTGCACAAAATATTCCATGTCGGCTAAAAAAAGTTGTGTTTTGTTCGATTCAAGAGGCCCTGTGTTGTAGTTTAACGATCTGCGTTATTAGTATAGATAGCTTCTCTTCTTTGTGATACTCGAGAGTAGCATTCTTGATTAATTTAATGTCTGTTGTGTGCCTCTACTTAATTTTTCCTTTTACTTCTCATTTTCATTCTCATTTTTCTTTTCATTCTCATTCTCCTCTAAAACTTTTAGAGTGTTTGCAAATTTATGGGTCCCCATGGCTACTATAATTAGGAACATAGCAAAAGAGGTCGTAGGGGTATCATCCGGCAGAGCGAGGCCTGGCCAGGGAAGTGTGGTGGTGGAGTGAGCCAGTGCAAACTAAAGTTAAAGCCAAATAAGATAGCTTTAGGCAACTTATAGCAGCAAATTGGGATGTAGAGAGGATGCAACGAAAAGAGGCATACCATCAAGCAAAGATCGAAGTAAAAAGGATAGTGGCAGAAACTAAAAGCAAGGCATATGAGGGTATGTATACGAGATTGGATACTAATGAGGGGGCGCAAGATATATACAGGCTTGCAAAAACACGAGATCTGAAGAGTAAAGATATTGATTTTGTTAAATTTGTAAAGAATGAGAATGAAAAAACCCTTTTCTCAAAAGGAGACATAAGAGAGAGGTGAGAATAATACTTTAGTAAATTGTTTAACGAGATACGTGGGTATAGTAGCTGTGTAAGGGATGGAGAGGTGCACCGACCCATAAATCAGTGTGTGGTTAGACAGATATCGACAGGGGAGGTGAAGGGAGCCCTTAGTAAGATGGGAGACGCGAAAGCAGTAGGGACGGAAAACATACCGATTGAAGCGTGGAAGTGTTTAGGAGACATAGGAGTTAAGTGACTAACAACTCTTTTTAACATCATCCTAACGACAAGAAAGATGCCAAAGGAGTGGCAAAGTAGCATAGTAGTTCCACTATATAACAATAAAGGGAATGTGCAATAATGTGGTAATTATCGGGGTATTAAACTCCTAAGTCACACTATGAAATTGTGGGAGAGAGTTATTGAACTTAGACTTCGGGGTGAAGTGCGAGTGAA
>JAOYMZ010088997.1:0-10936 GCA_025802335.1 Pinguicula primuliflora
GCCAGCCAACTGCCTTCTTTGTTCATCCATGCCATGTTCAAAAAACTGGGAAGAAACAAAATCAGCAGTATTCATCATTCAAACAGATTAATCAAGTATGGGCCATGCAGCTACTACCTTATGAATAACATAATTTCCAAACACATCAGTCATTAGTGTAAGGGCCTGAGGAAAAATTTCATCAAAAATCATGTTCTTCTCTTCTGTTGAGGCAGTTTCAAGCTTTTGTTGAATGAATTGGCTTCCAGATTGATCAGCACTAATAAAAGATGTCAAAGTTTAGCACTCATACAGTGAAAGCCAAAAGAATAAATGCCAATGCTAACAAAGCTTAATACCTGAACTCAACGACATGACCAGCAATTTCTGAAAGTTCAAAAGACTTAGTTTTATTGTTCTTGAACTCCTCTAATAGAAAAGAACCAAAACTATTGTCAATGTTATCCATGTGCCAATCTTAAATTCAGTGAAAGCGGGCCCGACCCAATTTCACGGGCCCGTGAATAAATATCGAGCCTGACTGTAATTTTATAGGTTCGGGTCTCATGTGTGCAGGTTTGCGTAGAGTGAATTTAGTAGAAATATAGGTATCCTCCTCAAAACTCTAATATCAGGGTAATTTAAATTCCCCCACAATCCTATTTAACCTATTCTTTCTAAGTGTCTGAAATCGGTATTGGACACAACCAAGTTTCTTAACACTCCCCATCGAGTTCGACTAGGCAAGTCCTGTCGGACTTGAACTCCTCACACTGTAAATATTAGTAAGCACCATCATTGTAGACGGCAAAGCAGTGGAAGTAATCGAGCTTAAACCTCGCTCTGATATCATCTTAAATTCGGTAAAAGCGGGCCCGACCCAATAACCGGTGTCATGGGCCCGTGAAGAAATATCGAGCCCGACCGTAATTTTATAAGTTCGGGTCTCGTGTGTGCAGGCGCACGTGGAGTGAATTTAATAGGAATGTCAGTATTCTCCTCAAAACCCTGATATCAAGGTAATTTAGATTCCCTGCAATCCTATTTAACCTATTCTTTCTAAGTGTCTGAAATCGGTATGGGACACAACCAAGTTTCTCAACAGCCAAGGTCCAATTACACCAGCGGCTGAATTTATCACCCCACTTGGAATTCAGAAATTGAAATCCCCATGCATAATGGGGATTCCGAGTCTTCCGAGTGAATTTTGAAAAAGCAGACTCGCCAAATTCCAATACCAAATGCAGGATTCGCATAGCAGCCATGGGGACTAGCTACACGTGCATTGCCTCCCAGGGGAACACTATAGTGTGACTTCTGAGTAGCTAGCAGATTCTCAATGTAGGCTTTCTGAAGGAGGTCCGTGTATGAATTACCCATGTAGCTCCTGCTCCTGTCAGTAGAAGAATCACTAAGACCTGCTGTTAGACGGAGTCCTACATGAACACAACTCTTGTAGATAGTTTGTTGAGTTGTTGTATAGATAAAGTTACACAAGAGTTTGTTTAGGTTAGGATTACATAATCACATCTATATATGTGTGGTGTTTTTTTCAAGTGCAGAATCAATTGTGCCGAATCAGCACCTTATGGTGCAGAATTCTTTTATCAGCCGTCGGATAAGGATCCAATGACTGAGGTCAGTTGGGTCAAAACCAGGTGACCCGCGGGATTTTAAAAAAATTGATCAGTTATTTTGGTCTTTTTTAAAGAAAGCAGATTTTTAGTCTTAAATAAAAATGCTCCGCTTCTTTGAGGGTTTCACAAGTTGCCGTTCCGATCAACCAAAGTTCGTTGCCACTGTCATGACCACCATTTTCCCTGCCGAAACTCGCGAATACCTTGGTTATCTCCACCACAACGGTCTTCCCGGCATCCGACACTGCCGCCGCCTGATTGTTCAAAACCCCATCACTCTCCAATTCCTTCTTTTCAGTTTTTCTCAACAGTTCTTTCACCCTCCAGCTCTGAATCGCCCACCAAAACAGGGTTCCTTTTTTTGCTTCTTCTCATTATTTCCAGCTTTTCTGGTTCTCCATCAGCCCCCTGGCCACTGTTTGCAACTGTGGATTAAGATATATATTCCGATTGAAAGAGTTCTCGGCTCGATTCTTCCAAAAATTGATCCGAAACTCTAAGACGAGAGGTAAAAACGATTTAAAAAGAAAAAAAAGTGAGGCGGGTCAAACCCGCGACACGGCGGGTTTCGACCCGCGAGATCAATTCATTTAACCCGGTGGGATCTCCGTCGTCAGATCCTTATCCGACGGCTGATAAAAGAATTCTGCACCATAAGGTGCTGGTTCGGCACAATTGATTTTGCACTTGAAAAAAACACTATATGTGTGTGTCATGTACATGAACGTTACCTATTGAATGAGAATAATCTCTTTTTCCCAAAACTCTCAACTCTTCTTAACTTCTTTCATGGTATTAGAGCTTTTTTGCTTGTGCAATTGATCCAAAGTTCTTCCCTGCAATCTCAAGTCTTCTTCTAATCTCAGTTTTCCCAGCAAGATCTCAGACCACATTCTGCATCTCTAATCTTCCCTTCCCTGCAAGATCGTAGTCCACAACAATCTCTAATCTTCCCTTACTATCAGTCATATCTCAAGTCCTTATTCATCCCCAAGATCTCAGCCCACATTCTGCATCTCTTCTAAACCATCCGGAACTAAATCCCCTCCACCCCTCATTCGTCAAACCTCCAAGTTCTTCTCTTCTAAATCTCAAACCTCCAAGTTCATCTCTTCTAAATCCCCTGCACCCCTCATTCGTCTCAATCCCTGCAATCTCTTCATTCATCTCAATCTCGTGCAATCACATACCTCTAACTTCATTCATTCCAACCCTATTCAATGGCTTTCACTCCTCTAAATCTCTCTTAGTTTGTCTCGGTTAAACTTGATTCGACAAACTACTTGTCATGGATGTCACAGATCGTGCCCATACTGAAAAGCTACAATCTTATGTCAATAGCCGACGGATCTCTGGCATGCCCTATTGCCTCTATGCCCATACCAGCAAAAGAAGGTGAAGAAGTCCAGACTGAACTCCAAGTCAATCCCGAGTTTCATGATTGGTGTTGCAAGGATCAGTTCGTTCTTGCACTGATCAACAGCTCTCTCTCTCTAGAGATTCTCCCTGAAACGTACGGCCTCACGAGTGCTTCTCTAGTATGGGATAAGTTATCTCGTTGGTTCTGGCCGAAAAATGCTTCCTGGATTCTGAATCTGAAAAGATGCCTGCATAATCTGAAGCAGGGTTCGCAAAATTGTACTGTGTTTCTTCAAATTGCAAAATTACTTCACGCAGAGCTATCAGCAACAGAGCATACAGTGATGGACGACGACCTAATTGATTATATTGTCGACAGACTCTTGTTGGCCTTTCAAATGTTTGTTTGACATATCTCTTTTGCAAGGCGTCAATCAGCTCTTTTTATGGAGGATTGTGAAAGCAAATTGCTTATGTACGAGACCCTTATGAATGTTCTGGCAGTGCCTGAGCCAGATGCTGTCGCACTCTGGTAATCCAAGGATATGCTCGAGTTTGGCGATCCTCGCTCCTTCTCATCATGAGGTATATACGACAGTGGTCACAGACGATTCACCAGCGGAGGACGATACTGCAAAAGCTATAGTTGGGGTCGTTTCACTGCTGGAGGCGGCGGTTGTTTTTCTTTGCAGTCGTTGGTCGTGTATCGTCTTCACCAAAATCCAGCGTCTGTGGATTTTCCGTTGGATAATCCTGACAATTCTTTTTTCCATCTCGTAGGCAGAATGGGCTCCTTGGGTCGATGCCTTCCCCAGGATTTAATCAGGCTCAATTTGGGGCCGGATGGAATGATTCGGGCCAACGATTGGAGAATTATCAATATGCAAATTTGGGCCAAAGTCATGCAGTCCAACATCAGGGCCAAGACAGAATTTTGGGCGACAAATTGGAAGCCCGGACAATGGTGGCGATAATTTTAGTGGTGTAAATCGCTCCGGACATGTTTTGGCGGCCAGAACAGGGCTACATATTCTCACTCCAATGTTGCACCAAGCAATATTAATCCATATTTGTTAGATTTGCGGAGGCAAGAGCCATACTGCTCTGGATTGCTTCAATCGTATGAATCATGCTTTTCAGGGTTGACATCCTCCCGCAGAACTCATGGCCATGGCTGCATAGTCTACTACTCTTGATAATGGAACATGGTTTGCTGATTCAGGGACGAATAATCACATTACTAATGATTTGGCCAATCTTTCCTTGCAGGTATACTATTCAAGAAGGAACGAGATTGCCGTAGGTAATGGAGAGTTTCTAAAAATCAAGCACAATGGTTCACTACACCATCCAATTCCCTCTGGTTCCCTTAAACTCTCCAATATTTTTAATTGTCATGATGTCTTTGCTAAATTATTATTTGTTCTTAATTTCTATTGGGATAATGATTGTTTCTTTATACTAACTAAATATGGTTACTTTGTGAAGGACAACAAAATGGAGAGGATGCTCCTGCAGGGGCCTAGTGTGAATGAGCTCTATCCAGTGGACCTTTCGAAAACTTCTTCACATCTTTATTGAATTTAAAACTCTTGTGAAAAATCAATTTTCTCGAAAAATCAAACAATTTCAAAGTGATGGTGGTGGTGAATATGTGTCTACTATATTTAAAACGTTTTTGACTAAACATGGTATACTACACCGCATTTTATGTCCACACACATCGCACCAAAATAGGGCGACAGAGCGTAAGCATTGCCACCTCGCAGACATGAGCTTATGTCTGTTGGCTCGGGCGCGCATACCACACACATATTGGCCTGATGCTATATTTACTGTCAACTATATTATTATTAGATTTCCTACACCACTCCTTGATTATGCAAGTCCATTTTTGTTACTCTATGGTACCATACCGGATTATTCGTCATTTCGAGTCTTTGGGTGTGCGCGTTATCCTCTACTTTGTCCCTATAATACCACTAGTTTATGTATCGTAGTAAGAAGTGTGTATTCTTAGGGTATAGTACTTAACACAAAGGGTATAAATGTTTTGAAACTTTAACTAAACGAGTTTACATATCTTGCAATGTCATTTTTGATGAGAGGACTTTTTCGAGCATCACTTTTTCAGCCCACAACACCGTCTCTGCAGGGGAGTCTTCCTCTGTACTGTTGCCTTCTTCAGGTATCCCTGTCTTGCCTATTCCTTCATCTATTTTCGACTTACCTTTTATTGTCCCTATTTCAACTCCACACCATCAGGTGGTATGCCATCTAGCCTTGACCCACCTGCTGCAGAGTCATCATTGTCAGTTGACACAACATCATCCGCCAATGACGCATCAGCCGGTGGTATGCCATTAGGCCTTGACCCACCTGTTGTTACGTTACAATTAGTGGATGGCACCGAGTCAGTCTCCACTCCAGAAGTGCCATGTGACTTAATAAGTGCATTTCATATCACATATTCATACACTTTTTCTGTGTGTTTCATCATACATTTAACCCATAGATGCACAAATTCACTTGATTTATACTTGTTTAGGTGAACTTGGATCAAAGATGTGCTCATAACATATTTAAGGGGTAAATGACGCAAGAAGAGAGAAAAAGACTGTCATGACCTTGAAGTATGCATATTTCCCAACCAAGAAGTGTATCGAGCAGTAATTTCACCACAATGTAGAATGAAGAGTCCTCTACAATTCATCTTCATACATCAGAGGCAAAGGAGGCGGTCAAGATAGGGTTTTAAGTTAAATTACCATACTGGGTTTAATGAAGCTGTAATGTCGAAAATGCCCATTGTTTTACTTATAACTTTCAAACTACTTGGAGGATTGGCCTGTAATTTCACAAGACGCTAGACCTAGAAGTTATCTACACTTTTTATTCATAGAGTTTGTCAATTGGAGGCGGATAATAGGGCGATTTGGAGAGAAAACCAGAAGCTGGTCTTTGAAGCTCGGAGGCTGAAGTCTTGCTGATTTTCGGCCATGGATTCTAGCTTTTGCTGCACTTTATTGTTTGTATCAGTTTATGCTTCGAGCATGAGCTAAAACCTTATTTCTAAGGCTCTGGATGAGCCTCTTACTTTAGTTCTTTGTCCTGTTTTGTGAAGAATATTTCATTGCTACACTTTTGCTATTATGAATGTTGAAATTCTTTGTTTTAGCTTCTTTGTTTTGGCCAGAACTTAGGAGTTATGCTTAACCATTGCATAGCCACAAAAGGGCATGTATTTGGTAGTTAAGTTCATCATTCACTTGAGGTTTTCTAGGAGGAAAGTACCTAGAAGGCTCAAGCTACACTTGAAGGGGTAGAACATTAATGTTTCATGTTCACCTAAGGTTTAGGTGTGGGACGACAGTATCCCTCCAACAATCATAGGAAGAATGTGCTCTACCCGTAACAGGGACTGATTCTATATAATCTTGTGGTCATAGATGTATAGGTAGTGAAATATATTCGCGAAACCAGATGATTAACTAGGTAAGAGGCAATACTCCTTGCCTTAGAAGTTTTTTCACAATCTGTTTTCTGTTGGAATTAGCTCTAGTTTCTATTTCTGTCATCTTTAGCTCTTAAATCTCATCATCTAATTGTTCTTAGTGTCACATGATAGTTTAAATTTGATTATGAGTAGTTTAGAAGTTAGTTAATATAGTATTCACAACATATTTATTTCTTGCCAATTAGTGTTCGTCTTGTGGCTACTAGTAGATTTCACCTTTCCTCCCTGTGGATATGACCTGTGCTTACCACGGTTTAACTTGCATCTGACCTGTTTACACTTGCACAATTTTGTTCTATCAAGTTTTTGGCGTCTTTGCCGGGGAGTAAAGCCAAGGAAACACCATTAGTTTCAAGATAAAAGCTAACTTGGCCTGTTTATTTTCTTTATTTTTGATAAGTGTGTTGTTTCTGGGTTTTCGGGCTTTTTATGAACTTGGTTGCTAGTGAGGCTCATAACACTGAAGTTCAGAGATTTGAGAGAGACTTGAGGGCTGCAAGAAGAGTTTTTGTTGCTGCTCAAACACATATACCACCTGAAGTAATGGATGAACGAGGACTAGATGTCATTCCTCATGATGATGATCTTCCTATGGAAGGATTTGCATTGCCTGCAGCGGGTGAAACCACACCATCTATAAGGAGGCTGATGATTCGAGCTAATAACTTTTAACTCGGGCCTCAAACTATTCAGTTGCTGCAAGGACATTCTACTTTTGGAGGGAGTGAAAACTGTAACCCGAATTTTCACATAGAGGTATTTTTGGAGATCTGTGACACCATCAAGTACAATGGTGTTGATCAAGAGGCGATAAGATTGAGGCTTTTTCCCTTCTCTTTGAGAGATAAAGCCAGGGAGTGGCTTCACAGTTTACCATCAGATTCTATAAGGTCATGGGATGACTTGAGAAAAGAGTTCTTGGTTCACTTCTTCCCACCTTCAAAGACTGCATTTCTGAGACTTTTGTGTAAATTGAATGTTGTAATGTCTCACACGGATTTCACATATAAACCAACTTACATAGAAATATGTTGTTATAATCTATCATCTTAAGCTCAAGGTTTTAATGAAAGTAATTCACATATTCCTATTTGAGTTGGTCCATACACGCGCACCTACGCACTCGAGGTATGAGACCGAATTAGGATCAGATCCATTTTCTAACATGATATCAGAACTGGCAATCTACGGCCCAAGGGTATTTCTGAGAAAAGTCCCGAGTAGAGGCCTCATGGATGGACCCATGGATTTTGGCCCAATTAGTGCATTATTTCAAAAGGTCTCCACGATTATTTCTGAGGTCCTCTTTCACACATAAACATTAACCAACTTAAATAGAAATATGGTGCTACAATCTATCACATTCGGCTCAAAGTTTTAATGAGAGTAGCTCACACCTTCTTATTTAAGTTGGCCCACACACGCTTACCTGCGTACACGAGGCCCGAGCCCGGACTAAGGCCGAGTCCATTTTCCAACATTGAAAACGCTCAAATAGCCCAAGCCTCATAGACCAAGTTTCAGAGCTAGTTGGAGGCCCAAAATGAAGAATTTATGGACTTTTTCAATCCATATCAAAATCACAGAAGAAGCTTACATATTATACTGATTATACATGATCGAGGAACTATGGACGGAGGTTACGTATACAATCAATGGAATGCGCATTTATGCTGTTGAGAAATGTGTATCTACGCAACATTTATCTACAACTACAACCACATAACACATGAATATCGTATAATACCTGCTCTATCGCAGTTATGCTTTCTTACAGAAGTTGCTTCTCATATTCCCATCTGGTAAGGACAACTCTTATTGTCTCAGTCAATCACTGGATCATTTTGTCATATCACTCTCACTCCTTTGTTTGATATGAACCGAGAAACCATGTAGCATATCAGAATTATGTATCAATAATGAGAATCCTATGTACAAATTTAGCATATAGTATATTGATCACGCATTACCTCAGATGAGTCTTTAGCTGATGGCAGAGTGGTATTAGCTTCAATTGGTACTTCTGATATTCTGGATTCTGACTTCTCATTCGAGTAACTGCACAGAAAGCCATGAGAGTATACTTCTTATTTCAGTAGTATATGGTTTAATGTAACCAAAGCTTTCTCAGCAACTGACCACAAAAGACCATGGGATGAGATTGCAATCTTTCTAATAGCTAACATTTGTGTCTGTTTCAAATGAAATCCTTACGTTGATAGAATCGTGACCCAAATCAGCTCCACGCAATCGACCCAAAGAAGCCTTTGTTCAAGAGGGATAACGCCATACGTAATCAGATGGGCGAAAGGCCAAAGCTTCCATCCTGCCTGAAGATGAAATAGCAGAAATGCAACAACAAAACGATCCACATTAACCTTGAAAACAGAACTCCGACCAGGATTGCGTGTTAAGAGATGAGTATGTTCAAAGAAGAGTAACATTTTCTTACCGTTAACATGGGCCAGAAAGTGGCCTTCCACTCAGAGAAGATACTGATAGGGGATTCAAGGCGTAAAACTGCTAAAAGCGTAAAATAAATACTGTTCCATAGTGCAGACCATGCTGTCTGATCGAAGGCAACTTTTACTGGAACCACCCACCAGTCGTCGAAAGGAAATAAAGCCTAAAACAAGTGAAACATAATAAAAACTTCCAATCCAATCACTCGGAGATGCAGGCAGGTATTAAAGGGATAATTACCTCACAGAACCGGTAGTAATAATGTGAAAGTGATCCATGTAGTGTAAAGCCAACAAGACCCGATCGGAACATTCTTATACGATCAAATTCAAACAGAGGTTTTCCTTCATAGCACTAGAAAATAAATATCAGATGAGATAACCAAAATCATATAAAAGTTAAAAGGGAATCCATATTAATTATTCAATCAAATAACACAGTATGAATATGTATACTACTAACCTGGGCAATCCAATCACCCACCGAGTAAACCACTCCGCTAATGACCATTTTAGCCAAAACGGGGTTTGTTTTTAGAGCTTCCTCATACGCAATCCAGTTGTGCTGGGGAGCATATCTCAATATTTCGAATAGTGTCCAACCCTAGACAACATAGAGTAAATCAGTTCTGTGAAAGAAGCAGATCACAGTATGTACTCTATTTAGGGTCACCATAAGTGAACTACTGATCATATAAAAAGGACAGGGAAAAGACTCGATCAACAGGTCATCCAAAAGCATACAAGAATTTCATACCAAAGTATGTCAACGTGTCTCTCAAAAACCAGAAACAATTCTCAAGACAAAGAACATAAAACAGGTGCCATTGGAGAACCAGGAAAAAAAACATGATCTTTAAGCCCGACAATATTTGCTAACAAATGAAAGCTGGCACCGCAGAGGCTTCAACTACATCCGGTGCAACTAATTTTTGTTTCAGTACAGAAAAAATGAAATTGTAACGAGCAGTTATCCAAGGAGAAATAAAAGCGCTCCCTTACAATAAGCAGGATATAAGCTTGAATAATAAGATAGTCAAGCACAGATCATACAACCAAGATATGTTTTCTTTTTCTGAACACAGTTGCAAATTTAACAGCATGAATCATGAAATAGATTTCAGCAGCTACATCAGCAACATTAAAGTTTATTTTTCAGCAATAGTACAGGGGCATGATCCAAATAATTTTCTAGAAAAAAAATACAAGAGGAAATAATCTTAACCGACATGCCAATAATCATGATCGATGGTCAGCAGCTTGGTGATGGCAAAAGATCCGGCAGCCAACACAATAGTCGCATTGATGGTCCTATCAATGAGTTTTCCTATTTTCTCCGGGTCTTTCCCATCACCGGACCCCGGCCCACCTACACTAGAAGCAGCAGACGAAACCCTAGCAGTGCCTTCAAACGACATCATGTCCACCTCAGCGTCTCCAGACTGCCTAACTCTACAAACGCTACCGTCCGAACTTCCGTCTCTCTGCACGGGGAGAAACTCGAGTCCCTCCGCCACTGAACCCACCAAATGCAGGCGTGGCATTCTCTGGTCGGGCCTCAAGAAAATTTTGCTGGGTTTGGGCAAGGGGAAAGAAATGGTGGGATTGGACTTGGGTAGAGAAAAGAATGTATGCGAGGCGGCGGAGGCGGAGGCGCCCATCGGAGCGGATAGCCTTTTACCGGCGATTGGCGATCGGAGATGTTTTTTTTAAAATTTCCTTTTATTTGAATTCAAGAGAACTCACTCGAATCGGTCTAGCTTTTGCAGGAGTGGTGGGTTTATACCGCACGTGTCGCGGTTTGGTTGGTATCCAATGTTTCATTCATATTTTGAAAGCAAAAATGGTACGACCGGCCCCGGTACACGTAATAAACTTGTAAATTAGGTTTATATTAGTAATGATAATTAGGTTTATATTAGTAATGATAATTAGGTTTATATTAGTAATGATAATTAGGTTTATATTAGTAATGATAATTA
>JAOYMZ010089008.1:0-26610 GCA_025802335.1 Pinguicula primuliflora
GAGGGAGAGAGAGAGATGAAAAGCCCGATGCTTTGGTCCGGTTTCCGGCGACTTCGTCGCCGGAAATTTCTAAAACCCTATTTAGGACTACTTAACCCAAGAGAATTTATAATCCTCCGTTAAACGATGATAACATCGGGTAGTGGTGGGTATAGGTTGTGCACAAAAGGGGCTTTGCACAATTCTATGCATGACCTTTCCAATTGTGCAACCAATTTTGACAACGGGTAGTGGTGGGTATAGGTTGTGCACAAAAAGGACTTTGCAAAAGAGTCCGATTCTATATATATATATATATATATATATATATATATACACTCTTAAAATGGGTTCGAATTCCAGATAAGTAGCAAAGAACTTATAACAAAGAATCTAGCTTTTATGTTCAATACTTTTGATTATTTTGTTCTCACAGTTCATTGTTTTTTGGCCGAACCCATTGCCTAAAGTTGGATAAAGAGAGATTCTAAGAAAAGAAACATTAGCAATTCCTGGTCACCTCATACATAGGAATGCTATATGACACTCACTCTCAGTATCCAAATCACACCCCCTGAATTGTGAGTGTACATATACCGACATTGGTGTGTATGTGTGCATATGTGTGAAATGCGATTTGGTGCTGAAAGTGGGTGTCTTATATCATTTATGACTTACATACTAGACTCGAGCAAAGAGAAAGGCAGAGTTTACCAAAATCTAACACATCCACCGTTATGAATGGATTAGTTACTGGAAAAATATATCACCAAACCTTTTATAGTTGTTCAAATTTTCAGCCGCCGTAATATGCCGCTAACCATGTTAGAGTAAAAATGTCACGAATTACGAACAGAAAAATACAATAGTATATAATGATATGCAGTAATACTCTATTGCCTTGGTATTTTACGTTTCAAGAGTGTAATGCAACATTAATTATATATTGACTCACGAACATGCAAACGTACGGATCCAAATCCACCGAGTATATTTCAAATTTGAACTATGCAAAGCCAAAACCTGAGTTGGTACTTGGTACCAAACTCTTAATGCAAACTTTATCCACGAACTCAGATGATATGATCGAAAAACAAAAAGGGTACATTGCTACAATCATATTCTTTACAGTACGTCAGCAGCCAGCCGTTCCAACTAACTCCTCTGTCATATTTCTCCTTCATACACAGTTTTTTCACTGTTGCTGGTGCTACTCGATCTGGATATGCCTTTGCTCCCAAATGATGAAGCCCGACTCGTCACCGGAGTTGCTAAGTAAGTTGGCTTGTCTTGTCCTGCCATGATCACCAGAAACTTATCTTCCATCACCGGTGGACGTTCCTTGGCGTCACCATCTCCATGATCGGCCGCGACGGCGTATGCACCGGCCTCCATATCCCGATCACCATCGCCGCCGCCGCCTCTCTGATTTTCGACTGGGATAGATAACTTCCAATAAGAGCATGCCAGAACCAGAAGGGCAAAAGCAATGAGACCCATCATAGCTGCCAAACCGCCGAACAGATACGGGACCGGAGAGTGCCACGGGGACTGGTGCACCGACGCCGACGCGAGTGGCGCTCCGGACAACTCAATATTGGACATAGTAAGGTTATTTCGTTCGCCGATATTTTGTTGGTGATTTCTCTTGATTGAAGAGGTTGACGGCGGAGCACGGCCAAGGGGGCGGTGGTGATAGTGGAGGTAGAGTGACTGGATAGATACGTTACGTTTAGGGTGATGATTTATAGAGTGAAAAGTAACGAAATGAGGTGGATTATGATGCGTGTTTGTATGAGTGCTTCATTAAATCATAAGAAACAATTGGAGCAAAAACAAATCATTAGAAACAAAATAATGAGGTAGGGGGTGAGCGTAGGGCCCATGTCTGTATTTTAGATGATGATGCGAGTGACGGGGGCTGCACGAACATTGCACGTTTGTTAAACCTTGTATGATAATTTTACTTCAAATACTACATTGGTTGTCTCTTCTGTATCTAAGGTGTATAGAAAAGTTATTCATGACTTTTTGGGCTTTATAATTGTCAAATGCCAGGTCAATCCTTGTAGTAGTTGTAGAGATACACGAGATGAAAGGAGCAGCTTAGTCATTGTGCCTGCATATTATCCGATAAAGCAAAATTCCTTCAAACTCGGTCTTCGCAGCCTCCTTTGACTCTCATTGTGAAAGTGAATTGTAGAGGACCTTTCATTCTGCATTGTGTTGAAATTACAACCCGATCCACGTCATGGTTTGGATTTTATGAACATTGTAAGGGCAAACCCGAACATACACCTTTATTGCTTTAAATGGCCAGGCAACTTTTTGTATAGTTGGTGTCCCTGTCTAGATTTCGCCATTTTTGGTCTCCTTGGCTCGTGTAAGTATAGAAATACCACATTACACGACCAAATATTACATTTGACCTACAAAATACAATTAAGCACATAATAAGGTGTAAAATAAGTATTTTTTTTATAAAAATTTTTATTGGGCGGCCGACCTCCTCCACCAAATATTGTTTACAAAATAAAGCCCAAACAAAACTAAAGAGAGGGTTTTCCCCAGCATTTTTGAAAATGCAACCATCGTGTCTTTGTTGAAGATGCAGCCCGTTCCAGCCTCCAGCTGCTCCGGCCCAAGATCATAGCCCATTGCTGTCTTTGCTGCATTGTCATGTAGTCAGCATGAGATGCACCCTCCTTCCACCATCCGTACCTCACAAAGAAGGAGAGAGGGAGGGAAAAAGAAGCATTAGCATAGAACATTTCATCTGCTGTATCTATGCTCCATTCGAATATATATCACGAGGGGGGAGAGGAGTGCTATGCTGGTACCTTGGTCGGGGGGAAGATTTGCTAACAACTAGCAAATCTCGCCCTGTGGTATAGTAAGACTGCAAGGAGATTCACTTTGGAATCAGGCACACAGCCGATACAACTTGAGTTCCCCAGTAATACATCTTCATATGAGATCCAGTTCCTTTCCTTGAAGCTCCCGGATTTTGTGACTCTTTGCATCATCATATTGTTCTCCATGATTAGCTCACCAACAGTGAACTAGCAAGTATCATAAAACAACACTTAAGCATCTCAAGAATAGGAAGGTAGCATGAATATCAATTCGTATATTTTATATGGATGTTGAAGTTCGTGTACCTTGGCCGGCGGTGAAGGCCAAGAAGTTGGCATTTTCACCCCCGTATAAAAGTAGACCGTAGTGATTAGCTAAGAACATGGCATTTTCCATCTCCATATCAACCAAGGCAATATCCATAACCTGATCTTTGTCAACGAACATTTATCAGATGTCATCTTAATTGCTCAGAACTGCATCAGCTATGATTTTACGAGTAACTGTCGGGAGCTAACTCTCCATGTAAAAGTTGTGATCACCATTAGTGTGCTCCCATTTTGCTAGTGGGATCGCTATTTTCTGTGACTTAGGCTCTTTGCAGACTAACTGTAGTGAGGATGAGCATCTTAGAATATCCCGGATCCTTGAAAATGAATAGAAATCCTTCCATGGACATCTTGAATCATCATCATTCAGTAAGAACTTTTGTCGAGGTGATATAACAACCTCTAGAGGTTTGATATTCATGGGATTGACACCTCAACAAACAGAGTTCTATAGCTTCAACTTCAGAGAGGCGGCGAGGAAGGCATGTAGCAAACAAAGCTACTAACTTACCTGCTGAGTTTCGAATTATAACTCCAACTCCTGTTGAACCAGAACACGGGGAATGAAACTGGGCTAGATTCAAGCGATTATGTATTGGATTGTCAGTAACTCTTATCTGTGGATTAGCGGGAGCCATGCAGCTTACAGCTGTTGGTTTAGATCGCTTCATTTTAGCGCAGTTCAATATGCTAGTAAGAAGCTCCTCGGAAGTTGGGATAATCAGACTGAAGGATGAAGAGGAGTCTTCGAACTTGACTGTGCATTTGTGTTTCTACAGGCACCACGAGACAATCAGAGGCATAATTTTCCTGGAGTATTCCATCTCATCTTCCTCCTTATAGTTTTTTTGGCAGAATTCCAAATGTGCTATCTAGATTCCAGCAAAACCATGGCCTTAGGAATTTGATACTTGCGTTCAAAGTGTTGCTATACCAGCTGAACCATTTCACCAAATGAGAACAAATGCTCCACAGATTCTTCGGCCGAGTCATTATAACAACATACACACTTGGACACTATAGGCACTCCCATACGCTGCACACATTTATCAACAGATAACGCATTGAAAAGAGCTCTCCAGACTAAAATACTCACCTTGGTGGGGACATGAGGATCCCATACATAAGTGAACAAACATTTTTTCGGTGCTTTGGGCCTTTTTGAATTCCAGATAGAAGCAATGATGAATTTTTCTCCTCGGTCAGACTCCCAACTTGCTTTATTCCTTCCTCCAATAATAGGAATCTGCTGTATCTTTTCCTTCACCTCTTTAGAAATAAACTCAGGAAGGAACCATCTGTAATCTGAAATAATGGAGCTGACTAATGCAGAGTCATCCTGGTTAGGAAAAAAGGAAGCATCAAGTAACCATTTGTCCATGGCAAGATTAATTTGATTACCATCACCAGGAAACGATTGTATATGATCTTGCATCAATTCCCTGATTTTGAGCATATTCTTACAGGTGTGGGAATTGGAAGTTTTAGGTGCGTATGCAGAATGTGTCTCCTGTTTTCCATACTTAGCCGACATGAATTGAGCCCAAATGGGTGTCCCCTATACAAACTGCCACCACAGTTTCATGATTGTTGCAGAACATATATCTTGCAATCTTCAAATTCCTTGACCGCCCTCATCCTGTGGTAGACATATTCTCTTCCAAGAAATCCATGTCTTTGTTTTTTCCATCCTCCTCAACCCATAAGAAGTATGCAAATAGAGCTTCCATCTCTTTCAACATGAACTGGCTTGGTGTCATAACCATGAATTGATATACTGGTAAACTAGTCAAGACATGTTTGATAAGTATTAAGCGACCTCCATTGCTTAGATATTTCAAATTCCAGGTGGACATTCTATTCTGAATTTTCAAAATCAGTGAAGTAAACAAGCTTGACTATTTCCTACCTCTGTAAAATAGAGACCCGAGATACTTATGAGTAAGACAACTATGAGGTATACCAGTCATTCAAAAACCTGAACAATCTGATCAGATGAAGCTTTGGGCGATATGAATAAATTACTCTTATGGACGTTCACTTTTTGACCAAAAATGTGTTCATACTCTTCAAGAACACTCATAACTTCCTTCCAAGCTAGTTGGGTACCTCCAGTGAATAATATAAGGTCATCTGCAAATCCCATGTGCGAAATACTAGGGAACCCATGCAGGGTTCTGAAAGCACACCACAATTTCACCGTTATAAGTCGGTTTAAACCTCTACTCAATGGCTTGCTGCGTTGATAAACAAGGCAGGGGACAGGGGATCTCCTTGCCTCACCCCTCTCGTGGAATGGAAAAAGCCATGAGATTGTCCATTCCATAAAACTGAGAACCAATTGTTTGACAGCAACCTCCAGATAATATCAATAATAAACTCAGCAAAATCAAAGGCCCTAAGAATTCTGATTAAGTGTAGCCAGGAGACGCCGTCAAATGCTTTCATCATGTCCAGCTTAATAGCGACATTGTAACCACCTTGTTTCAAGTCCAAAGAAGCCAACATCTCCTGTGCCATTAGAGTATTATCAGATATTAAACACCTTTAACAAACCCACTCCATTGTGGAGAGATGATAACAGGCAGAATCTTTGCTATTCTTACTGCCAAAATCTTAGAGATTATCTTCCCCACAAAATTACACAAACTTATCGACCTCAGATCAGATACACTACTCAGACTGCTAATCTTTGGAATCAAACAAAGGAGTACAGATGGCCTTTGGTAACTCTTGTCCTGCAAAGAAACCGTGAACTACACTTAGAATATCTGCAGCAACTATATCTCAATAGTGAAGACTGTCTTCTTAACTTCATCAATGTATGGCCACATGGATAGCTTCTGATTCATGTCGTTAGAAATCGTACGAGAAATATTTCCAGAAGACGATTAGAGGCAGAAATATCCTCTGCTATCATAAGTTCAGTAAAGTGAGCAACAATATTGTCGAGAGTCTCCTTACTGTCGGAAGCCAATGCAGATATCTTCACATTTTGTTGTCGATAGATCATCGTAGTTTTATGAAAGTAAGCAGTCTCCCTCACTTAACCACTTAATCCTCGACTTTTCCTTCCAATATAATTCCTCTACAAGGAGACATTCAGAGAGCTGATTTTCTGCGTCAATATATTGCTATGAGAGCTGGGCAGAATCATCTTGGTCATTTGCTATTTCCAGTTATTTTTCCATATGTTTCCTTATTCCATGCCCTCAAATCCCTTCTGAGGCGTTTAAGTTTAGCACGAAACTCTCGAGCAGGATTGCTTGCTGGTATATGAGAATCCAGGACTCCCGAACCACCTTCATAAAATCCTGATGTGTCAACCAAAACTTATGAAACTGGAAATGTCCAGGTAACCTAGCATTTTTATTTAAAACCTCTAGTAACAAAGAAGCATGATCGGAAACACCACGGTGAAGATGGGATACCTTTACCGGTGCAGAGTCCATGACCCAGTTTTCAGATAGGAGTATACAATCCAATCTTTTCAGTATTTTCGCCTTACCTTTGCGTTGGTTGCACCAAATATATGCATTTTCAGAAAATTCAGCATCTAGAAAATTACAATCATGTATGGCTTCTATAAATTCCAACACTGACCCATATTGACAGGCCATCCCCCTTTTTTCTCATCTTCTAAAGCAGTGTTCGGGAAAGCACTAGGCAGTCCTGAGGCATTTTCGGGCCACCCAGTGCCCAGGCTGCCAGGGCAAAAACCCATTTATTTATTTTTTTATTATTTTTTTTGGAAAAAATATTTTTGTAATGAGAAAGTGGCTGCCCAGGCGCTATGGGTGGGTGCCCAGGCGAAATGGAGGACCGCCCAGCCGGTTGGGCCGCCCAGCTCACCGCCCCGTCCCAAAGCGAGGTGGTTTTGAGAGTGCGGCCGCCACAGATCTGAAGTAACAACATTGAAATCACCACCAAAAAATAAAGGAGCTGTTAAGGAATGACTTACTTGTCGCATATAATGCCATCAATGTTTCCGCTCATTCCCGCAGCAGCTTGCATATACACCTCCAACATAGTAATTACTACTTGGATTCCAAGCTGAAATTTCCATCACCAGTAACTGTGCAATATCCAACAAAACTGTACAGTGCAAGAGGTTTTTCCACAATATCCAAATCGTACCAAAGCAATTGGACACTCCTTCACCAAATTTTAATTTTCTCAATAGGAAAGGAAGCTTGTCTTTTCCAATTTTAGGTTCAGCAGAATCAAGAACTCAAGACCATATATGTTAATAAGACGAAGAGTCTTCTCTAAGAGGGAATATTGCCCACCCCTCGGATGTTCCACACTTAAACCTTCTTCATTGTTTGGTGCGCTTGAACATGGCCCAAGTATTATAACCTTGCAGCTTGCTGGCTGAAGGTTTAGATGGGGAAATGACATATTTCTGACTAACACTCAAAAGATGAGCCTCCTCTTCAGCTAGTTCTTGCATTATTTGCAATTCAACTCCATTTTCATCCTCTCCCAATTCTTTGTCAAAGCATATATCATCAGACGGCAATATCTTGATATCCACAAATATGTTTCCTTTGGGAAAATCTCATTTTTGCTCCAAAGATTCCTCAATGTTATCATCCATTGCACAACGAGAAGGAACCTCCAGGCAATTAATCAGAGAAGTTTCATTATCATTTCTGTCAGAAGCATACTGAGTAATCGCAGGTTGTATAGTAGGTGCACTAGCCACCATTTGAACATTATGCATTGCCTCTCAGTCTGTCCGCAGCCTCAATATACAAATAAGAAGACTATAGTTGGATCTCCAGAATATGGTTACTCTCATCATTCAGCAGAAAAACCCTATCTCCCAAATGCTTATCAGAATCTGTGTCCTGGAGATGCGCTCCTTCTGCCGTCGCTAAAATAACTATTTTCTTCCAATCATTAACACTGGGATCAGAATCATATGTAAAATAAGTTATTACGGCATAATTCATTGAAAAATACTAATCTAAATGAGCTCAAAACATGGTATAAAATGAGCTCATCAACTACCCACACTTAAACGATGCTTGTCCTCGAACATAAACTAAGTATAAGCTATGAGAGATGAAATCAATGAAGCATATATGCATGAATATAATGATCAAGATAAGAAGAGGTCATGCATAGTATAGATGAGTCTGGTTTAGAGGAAATAGCTTGGATCAAGCAATCAACTACACCTCACTGAATCATATAGTCATTGTCCAGTGAATGCTAAGCACCAGAGCTCAATAGATGGGAGAAGTCTCGGAAAAAGGCAGTCCAATGGGCAAGGAACATCACTACACATTGTCTTGGATCATGTTTTCTTACCAGCTCCTAGATGTGTCATTTCTAGCCTATTTTCTGCTTTTTCTAGAGGTAAACTGAACTCTTCACCATCTTACCACTAACTTAGTGCATGAGTCATTGCAAAAATCTCAGACTTAGCCACAACTCCATCTCACTCTTTCTTTTAGGAATAGTGTTTAGGTGAAAGGCTCCTCTCGTGATGGAGTTGGAACAGAATTGATGACCTCTCACTTTTGGCATACATGAAACGTGAACAATCTTCTAATGTCCATTCTAGATGAGAGATCATGGCAATCAACTATCCCCAACCCTTCATCTACTTTCATCTTCAAGCTTCTTCTTAATTGTTGAACTTCTTTGTAGCTCGTACGTGTTGGCTCAGCTCTTCTTTTATGTACTGAACTCCTTTTGTGGTCTTCCTGGATTTGCTCCAGTTCTCCTTTTGGTTTTTAATGATAGGCAAAGACTTCTTTTAATCATCTTAGGGGTGTTTTGAACTTCTTTTCTTTTGTACCCCTTCTTCTTCTTTGTGAGGTCTCTTGTCTTTCTTTGCATCTTTCCTTTGTTTTCTAACTTCTTTTGGTTCAGTTCTCCATGTTCAGACTCAGTTGGATCTTCTTTGATTTAGGTCAGGATATGATAACCAAATCAACTCATCCAGAACAAACTAGAAGCTGCTTCACACCCTTCCCTCAATAAAAAATAAAGAATACTTGGCCTCGGAAAATCACTAAACTAATGCACTCCTCCAATCTTACCACAGAAGAGTCTAATTCAACCATCCAAATAGGCATAGATAAGCATATTAAGCCACAAATAGAAACAAGAATAAGTAGCATGAATCCATTCTAACATGAGTGTAGAAAGACAATGAATGGCAAGTGAATTCAAGCAAAAATTTGGGCCAAATTTCATCATGAATAGGATAGGCTAAGCAACATGTATGAATGCACAGAATGATCACATAGCTGTACTAAAATCCCACCCCAAACTTAAATTTCACTTGTCCTCAAGTGAATGCATAAATCATAAGACTGAAATTATAAAAGTCATGCTCAAGGGGGTTAGAGCAATACAACTTGGTATGTGCCGCTCAAACTTGATAATCTTGGTCTCTTTTGTAGCTTGGTGCTCCAAGGATCTTCCACCCCACACTTGAATTGAGCTCACGTCTTTGCTGAACTGCATTCTCTCAAAAAGATAATTAGAAAACTAAGAAAGAAATTACTAGAATGAAAAGATACCAAACTTGGGTTGCCTCCCAAGAAGGTCTACGCTTATGGTCCTTAGATAAACTTCTTTTTGTTCAACTCATCCTATATCCAAAAAGTGCTTGGCCTTCCAAATCATCATCGAAGTGAAAAGCACTCGTCTTTGTGCAGGCAATGGCTTCTGTCTAGCTCATAAGCTTGAAGAAGATCATAGGCTTGTGGGAGCAGGCTTTGATGTAGGGGAGGATGTTCTCCTAAAAATTAAGCTATGCTAGGCACCCCTAGCTTGCTTCCACTCTGCCAAATATCAAGCACTTGCACTGCAGGCTCTACTAGGACTTCTAAAGCTTTGCTTTTCAACCTTGCGGTCAGGACATCTTGGATGTACCCTAACTCCTCAGATAATATTTCAGAGAGTCCTTCAACAGTGCAATGCTCATGCTCAACCGAAAAATCTATGGTCATCTTCATGGCTCGGGCATCCTTGGCTGGATGCACTTGGAAAGTCATCTCCTCATCTTCAGCTCTCAACTTGAGCCCCCATTTCCTCATGTGATCAGATTCCTCAAGTTCTTGAAACTTTTTAGAATCTGGAATTGCAACTGAGGGTAGTTCTGGTTTAGGTAACTCCTCCAACACCTGAGCAGTTGGAGCGAATGTGATGCAGGTAGGCAGACCAGCTGGTCTCTCCAAGGGTTCCGAGGAAATAGAGAATTATTGGGAATCCTCCCAAGAATCTTGAGCCAAATTTTCAAGCAATGCATAGGCTTGATTATAACTCTTCTTCATGAGATTGCCACCTGCAACACTATCCACCTCTTCTCTGGTATAGCAATCCTGACCAAGGTAGAATAATTACATCGGCCTCCAATTTGCAAGTCCATAGTCCGGGAAACTCCACAATAGCTCCTTAAAATGCCACAAAACCTCATATATGTTCTCATGATATCCTTGTCGAAAGGATTGGTTCTCCGCCATAATCCTGGTAATTATTTTAAGCTCAGAAAGTACCTACAACCCTCAGTACCATACCGAACAAGAAAGGTAAAAATAGAAATAAAAAGAACGGTTAACAAAAAAATATAATTACAAACTAAGCATGTACAGGGGCACTACTCCCCGGCAACGGCGCCAAAAAGTTGATGCGTGCAAAGTGTACACTGTCAACAAGTAGTACCTTGCTGGTGAGCAAGGGTCATTTTCCCAAAGGAATAGATCCTAAACATGCATCAATCTACAACCATTTCCAGGATAACTAAACATAAGGGGGTTTCAAATACAACCTACTAAACATAAACTTTAACTAAAAAGTGCAAAAGAAACTAGCTAAGGAAATAACGGGTGATCACAATCAAGAGGGAGAGAAGTGACTCAAGATTTAGGTATTTTGTCTAACTACTTCGCAATAATTCCAATCTATGCATCCAACAATAACCTAACTTGTTCAATTCGCCCACCAAACTATGTATGATGAGGCCCTCTCAGGTCCCTAATCAATCTCACCAAGCAAGAAGGGCATTTTAGCCTCTCAGCCTCACCTCTAGCATGCAAGTGACGGTAAGAGCATTAACTAATCCGTTTGTTGGATATGAGACCTTTAATTAGTATTAGCAATTTGTTAAGATGGAGCATGTCCTACCTATACATCCAATCTCTCAGTGTGTATAGGCTACGAATATATTCATAACAATCGGTTAAAAAGCTATGAACACATATAAAACTAAGCATGCTATCAGGTATGAACAAGCGATGACATTAAATGCATAAACGTATGAATCAAAACATCATACCTAGGCTCAACCGAACCTTGAGTCTAATAAACTTAGATCATGCTTATAGCAAGATCTAATACAAAAAAGAATGAGCAGAAACAGTAAGCCATGGCGTCCGCTTCAATCAGCTACAAGAAGATTCCTCCGCTGGAACGCTGGATCGACCTCCTCGCATTCATTCGCCAATATAGCCTCTATCTCCCCCTCTTCTGTGATAAGTGTGTGAATGAAAGTCGTAGAATACTTCTAGGAAAAGCTCTCTGTAAAATTACAGCACAACCCTCCAAGCCGTTTGAGAAGTACAAGTGATGCAAGGGACTGCACGGTCATTACAGCTTCATTAAACCCAGTATGGTAACTTGACTTCAAACCCTATCTTGGCCGCCTCCTTTGTATCAAAGGTGTATAGAAGAGTTGTTCAAGACTCTTTGGGATATTAACCGTGAAATTCCAGCTCAATGCTTGCAGTAGTTTGAGAGACACACGAGATGAAAGGGCCAGCTTCATCATTACGCCTGCATATCACCTGATAAGGCAAAATCCCTTCAAACTCGGTCTTAACAGCTTCTTTTGTCTCTCATGTGTGAAGGTGAATTGTAGAGGACTTCTTCATTCTGCATTGTGGTGAAATTACAGTCTGATTCACGTCCTGGTTTGGATTCTATGGACATTGGAAGGGTAAACCCGAACATACACATTTCTTGCTTCAAATGGTTAGACAACTTTTTGTATAGTTGATGTCTCTTTCCAGATTTGGCCATTTTTGGTCTCCTTGGCTTGTGTAAGTCTAGAAATACCTCATTACACGACCAAATAGTGTACTTGACCTACAAAACACTATTAAGCACATAATAAGTTGTAAAATAAGCGATTAGAGCATAATTCATTGAAAAACACTAATCTAAATGAGCTCAAAACATGGTATAAAATGAGCTCATCACTAGGCGACCACTGACCTTCTAGCCACCAACTTCTTGAGCACAGGGTTATGTTTATGGATCGGTATCTTGTTATTGTAATAACCCTTGAGATATCTTCGATGGTCGTAAATGATTCATGTTTTGTCTATAGTTTTGTTTTGGGCCTATTTTTGGGCCTTTAGACCTTTACCCAACACACGACTTCAAATAAAAACAAAACATTACAGATTTTGAAGTCTTATTGGGATTGGGTGCTGAGTCCATTGCGCGAGGCCTCGTGTGATAATCAGTCTTTCTTTCTGGCATATGCTCTGTCACAACCTTCTCTGGTTCTGGTTTCGTTCCTTCAAAATGATGTAAATTTCTCGCAATCCAGATGTTCCATGCAATTGTGATCGGAAAAACCGTATAAGAATCTTTACTGGATGATGAGGGGCGGAGCATCACAAATTCTTCAAGGGTTTGCGCATGAGCAGTTTAGATGATTTTCAACCACCATGTTACCTTCTACACCTGTATTGAAATTGTGCAAATATACACGGTTCAATTTCATATTCTGAAGCATGTTTCTTTTTGGTTATATCTAAACAAGAAATGATATATTTTGTATAATAAGAATCTGAACCTCTTGATAAATAAATAAATAATGCTGATCCTCAGTGGGATTGATTATTAAAGCATTGTATCTTTTTTTTTTACATATTTGGGAGGCATTTTCATGTCAGTTTACAAAAGAGAGCAAAATCATGGAGGGTCAAAAACGAAAGATGGCCAAGTATGTTCTATGACGTATGATTTTCCAGCCTCTGGCAGGGGGTATTCTGAAACTGTATTCTGGCTGAGAGCGTTCCCGATAACATAAGTGAACTCGCTCTAATGTCCAAATCTGGGAGGGATAAGCCAGCTTTAGCATATTGATCAGCTTGGACATTGCGTTGTCTAGGGACATAGCTGAAACTAATCCAGGAGAAGAGTTGTGACAGTTTGACGATGCATGTCACAATCTGAGGAGAACATTCAGGATGCTTCTCTTGCTATATGAGTTCCAAGGCTAGGATAGAGTCCGTGTGACAGATGAGTTGCGTCCATCCATGGGCATAAGCCAATTGTAGACCTTGTAAGATCGCCCAAAGCTCCGCATGGAGGGCAGTACATCGCCCTATTCTCCTTGAGTAATTTAGAACTTGATCACCCTTTCCATCTAAGATGACGACCCCAATGTTGGCTTTCTGCATCACTGTGGAAACTGCTGCATCCGTGTAGAGCAAGAATGGGCCTTGGTAGGAGCACCTTCCTATTTGATATTGATTTTGAACATCTGACACTGAAGCTAGATCTTCAAAGCCTGGAGAAGGCAGCCTTGTATTCTGGCGTCTTAGAGCTTGTTGTCTTTGTGCCAGTTTAAAGACCCGATGGGTTTCCCGAACCATAGCAGTGATTCTAGGTTGTAAGCTGGACAATGTTGTCTTTGTGTCTCGGAAAATTTCAGAGTTTCTATTAGTCCAGATGATCCAACATATTTGAGAGAACCAGGCCGACCATCTGATGTCATCCTGCAATATAGGAGAGGTTAAATTTTGTTCAATTCGACGGTGAGAATTTACCTCCTTCCAGAAGTTTACTGGTTGGATTCTGGCTATTTCTAATCGTACCAGACGGCTACGGCAACAGTCGTGCAGAACATGGAGTAAGGTTTCATCTTGGGAGCACAGATGGCATGCCGAGGAATCAGAGATTTTGCGTCTGAAATGCTCATGATTGGTCCACATTGCCCTGTTCAATAATTTTCAAAGGAAAAGTTTCAATTTTTCAGGAATTTCCATTTTACACACACATCTCCATATTAGATTTTGTAGGTTCCAACTGTCTGTTGAGAGCCACTCGTAGGCCGATGACGTTGTGAATATACCTTTAGGGGATGAATTCCAGCACCTACGGTCAGGGTCTCTATTGATCATGGGGGGAGGGATTGTTACAATTTCTTCTATCAGTTGTATGGGAAGGATGCTGGCGAGTCACTCCAGATCCCATGCGCCTGTGGAGAGAGCAAAAGAGTAAGCTAATTCATCAAGATTAATATTGTTTGATTGAACGCAAACCTAGTCTTCTAATAGAGTATTGGAAGGGAGCCACAAGTCTGTCCAGAACGGCATGAATGTCCATCTCCTATCTGCCATGCAGAATATTCCCCAAATTTGCTGGAGCTGTTGGCATAGGGGGGAGCCTCTTTTGTAAGGGAAACCTATTGAGAGATCAACCTGCTCTAAATTGTACTTAGCCAAAAAGACTAGTTTACATAGTTTAGGTTGTGGAGATATGAGGTCCCATGCGAGTTTAAATAATAAAGCTATGTTATGATACCTCATTTTGAGAAGGCCCAAACCTCCACGAGCTTTGGGTTGACATACTGTTTCCCATGCCACCCGATGAGCTATTATTGTATCTTCATTTTCCCCCCACAGGAAGGCTCGTTGAATCTTCTCCATATATTTACAAATGGTTTTTGGGAGGAGGGTAGATTGCATAGTGTAGGTAGGGAGGCTTTCCAGAAAAGACTTGCAAAGTTTTGCTCTTCCTGCCATCGATATACGACGTGTATTCCATGTTCGGGCTTTGTTTCTAACCTTTTAAACAAGATTTTTATAGTGGCTTCTTCTTTGTCTGCCTTGCTGAACTTCTACTCCAGGTAAGTACCAAAAGAGTCTGTCATCCTGACCTGCAGTATGTCACAAATTCTCTGGGACACTTGATCATCCAGATTTGGGGAAAGTAATACTCGAGATTTGTCTGTATTCACTTTCTGGCCAGAATGAAACGGGAAGATATGCAGTACTTGTTTTATGACTAAAGCCTGTTCCTATGACATTTCATAAATGAGGATGAGATCGTCCACGAACATAATATGGGAGAGTTCAAGATGATGGCGGCCGAAATGCATCAGTTTCCACTTTGCTTGGGTTACCATTGAGTTGATCAAATGCGACAACCTTTCCATACACAGGACAAATAAATATGGAGATATGGGATCTCCCCGTCGTACTCCCCTCTGAGTCGAGTCCATAGTTCACCATTCCATAGGACTTGTAATTAACTACTGGGTAGAGAGTTTAAAATGAGATTAATCAGAGATAGAGGTAGTCTCACCTGTACGAGAGTTTCGGTTATGAAATCTCATCTGAGCATATCAAAGGCTTTGGAGAGATCCACCTTTATTGCCATCCATTTTTTCCGTGCTTTCCTTGTCTTGATCACATGGACAGCCTCGTGAACTACAGCTATATTCTCCATAATATTTCGGCCTTTGATGAAGCTTATCTGCGTAGGAGGTGTAAGTTCCGCCATAACCTGACCCATACGGTTAGCAATGAGCTTAGTTATGATCTTGATGCTCACATTTATAAGGGTTATCGGCCGAAAATGAGTAGCTTGGAGAGGAGGATTGACTTTTGGAGTGAGAACTATGATACCCTTGTGCAGAGAAGTATCTAATTTGCCAGAGCTAAAAGCCTCCTAGACCATATGATAAAATTGGGGAGCTATAACATCCCAATTGTGCTGATAGAAACTAGGATTCAGGCCGTCAGGGCCAGTAGTTTTTTGAGGATCCATATCAAATGCAGCTCGACGAATTTCCTCTAGATTGACAATATGCTCCAATAATCTTGGGGACACTGCAAATTGTTCTGAAAAATTCTTCTTTACCGGGTAAGCGTTAAAAGGTGCTCAGTTTTCTCCTCTGTAAAGATTTTCATAATAGGATGTGATCTCCCTTGATATTAGCTCATTATCCGTAGACCAAGTGCCATTAGTAAGTTGGAGTCTATGCATACGCCTAGTTTTCCTCTTCCTGCAATGGATGGAGTGAAAATGTCTTGTATTTCTATCCCCCTGCAGTATCCATATCGCTCGCCTATTTTGCTGTTCCAGTTCATACTCCTGAGATAGAGTTTCTTCTAGTTGAGTGCGAAGAGATGACTCCAACTTAAATATACCCGAATGCTGTTCGTGAGGAGGTAAGTTCTGAATCCCAGAAATTCTCCCTAAGAGCGTCCTTTTCCTTATATTTAAGTCCACAAAGATTGTTTTCCATTCACTGATTTTGTGAAAGAATATGTCCAGGGCCTCTTGGTAGGAAACTCCTTGCGGCCATGCTGAGGAGAACCATTCCTTCCATCACGGGTGTAGCTCCCAGCAACTAAGATAACGAGGTCGTTTAGAGCTCTTTAATAAATGTTGAGATCCTTGAATGTTTACAATCAGAGCACAGTGATTTGAGGATATCCGTGTTGTGTGTTGCACAGACAGATTAGCAAAATAGTTGGCTGCCTAGCTATTGATTAGGACTCTGTCTAATCATTCCAGACACAGTCCTCTCTTCCATGTAAATTTAGCTATAGTATATCCCGCATCCAAGAGGTGGTTTGTGGTAATAAAGTTGCAGAATTTTCGACAACCCTTAGACGGCTTCCCTCCCGATTTCTCAGCAGGGGCAGTGATAGAGTTAAAATCTCCCAAAAGCATCCAAGGCGTCTTATATCATTTGCCAGGCTTAGTAATGCTGGCCAAAGTGTTCTTCTTGTGGTTTTTTAGGGGCTTCCGTATATTGTGGTGCAAAGAAAAGACATACCATATGGGACAGATATACTGACATGAATGAATTGCCAATTGTTTTCCAAGATACGCATATGGATCATATCTTTCCACATAAGCCATATACCTCCAGAAAAACCCACAGCTTCAATACGGTGCGAAAAAGGAAATTTGCTTGCTTTAATAATAAGATTAGCTTCGTCTCCACTAACCTTCGGTTCGAGGATCATAGCCACATCAATCCTGTATGTCAAGAAGAAAAAATCAGAAGTCACTAAGGTAGTAACATTGGATATGCCTTGGCAATTCCAGCAGAGTAAATTAAGAGCCATAAAAGATTATAAGGGGGAGAATATCCCTGAAGGATCTTATTCGTGGCCTATCTGTAGTTCTCGCTCCCCGCCACCATTTCCTTGTTCCGAAGTATCCATGAATTGAGAAGGGGGTTCTGTCGTGAGGTCCATAGAGAGGGGCACATCAAGATGTGCTTTGAACTTCACTCTCCCTTGATGTCCTACATAAAAACCAGGTGGGTCTTTAGGATTATCTGGAACTTTACCTACTAGTGGTGGACAGATGCTTGATTTGCAGGGGTGATTTGGATGTGAGAGATTGACTACTGAATGGTTCGAGGCTGGTTCCTTCTCCATATTTTGTGGGGCTGAGAGTTGTTCTAATGATTCTTGATGTTGAGGTACAGAGTGAGGTGGGGTGATGATTTGGAATACTGGTGGCACTCCTTCTGTTTCACCTTGGTTATCCGAAAGTGAGGATGTGGAAGCCTGTTTGTTAGATGCTTTGAAATCTTTTTGTGGTATCTGAGGCCCTCATTTTTTCTGATAAGTAGAGTCATTGGTACTCTTGGCTATTCTCACACGCTTGTTTGTATGTCTGGAGTCTGCTAAGACTGGAAACTCGATGTTAAAACTGGCTGGATCGAAGGTAGGGGCTTTTTCTTTCCCTTTGTCCTTAGTGAGGAGTAGGTCAACTTCAGGCTCATTTACTCTAAGGGCTTGAAATCTGGAGGCTGTGGCATATGGAAAAGCTGTATAGGGCCGTTTCCCCCCACTATGTTCTGTATGCTTTAACGGTCCAAAAGTAGGAATATTGAGTGCAAACTGTGCCCGTTTGTTTTTTTTCTCCGCCAATAACCATGGGCTGTGGTCAGTGAGGGAGGGCTTATTTCGAAGAGAAGAGTTACTGTCAATGATAGGTGTAGGAGAAGATGACGACCCTACTTTAACTGTCTTCGAAGGGACTTGTGGTGCTGCGATCTCTGTCCTCCCAGAAGTATTTTCCGGCGGTGGTTGCATTGGGACTTTGGTCCGACCGTGTGGGCATGATTCCTTAGCATGACCATACCTGTCACAATTAAAACATATATTGTATAAATCCTCATACTGCACAACATATGCATTACCATCCACCAGCAGATTCGGAATTAAATGTTTGGCCAGGTCAATCTTTACTGCGATCCGCGCATATTGCCCCCGCTCCGCTTGTAAGGTATGATCATCCGCATGTAGAAAGTCTCCTACAGGCGCAACAATGGCTTTTAGCAAATCTTTCTGGAAGAAATCAGGAGGCGCTGCCAGATAACAATTGATAACAACTGATTTATGGGTCGGTGCACCTCACCATCATCTACACAGCTACTATATTAACATGAACTCGTTAAACAATTTACTAAAGTATTGTTCACACCTCTCTCTTTTATCCCCCTCCAAGAAAAGTATTTTTCCTTCCTCATTTTTGATAAATTTAACAATATCAATATCTCTACTCTTTTGAGCTCATGTATTTGCAAGTCTGTATATATCTTGCGCCCCTTTCTTAGTATCCAATCTCATATACATACCATCATATACCTTTCTTTTAGCTCCTACCACTGCCCTTTTTACTTCAATCATTACCTTACGGTATGTCTCTTTACATTGCATCCTCTCCTCATCCCCATTTACTACCATAAGTTCCTTAAATCTATCTTGTTTGACTTTCACTTTAGTTTTCACCTCCTCACTCCACTACCACACTTCCCTACTAAGCCTCGCTTTGCCGGATGTTAAATTAGCGTAAATGTGCTTCCCATTTGCGTAGATTGGGAAGAAGGAAAAACATCATCTTCCTTTCTTTTAAAATTCAAGCTCAATTACTCAATTTCTTTCAGGTGCCAAGATAAGTAAGCAATTTAAAAAAATTTAAAAAAAAGTAAGCAATTTAAAAAAATTTAAAAAAAAGTAAGCAATTTATTTTGAAGCAAGTTTTTTTTTTGTAGTTAAAATTTTGTATTAGAAAAAGTAAAAAATGTGGTCCGGTTTGTACAGTACTTACATGCCTAGGCCCAAAGTTCGGCCCTTAAGATGAGGCATCCACTTTAGCCCAGGACACAAAGGTAGAAATCGAGAGATTGAAATCAACATCGACTCCGATTTGGGCGAGAACTTATTCTTTGTCGATGAAAAGGGGATCCTTCACCATCACATGAAAACTCATGCACGATCTCAGGCACCCCTAATGTCAATTAAGTTGGACATGTCTAAGGCTTTTGATAGAGTTGAGTGGCCCTTTCTCTTTTCTGTAATGCGTACTATGTCCTTTCCTGAACAATTTATCTCCCATGTGTCTACTTGCCTGAATCCTACAATATTCATTTTTAATAAATGGTCGAGAATTTAGCCAATTATCTCCCCAAAGAGGGGTTAGGCAAGGAGATCCATTATCGCCATATCTTTTCATCATATGTTCAGAGTTGTTCTCAATTTTTTGCAGGAGCTACAGGACTGTGGTCATATCCATGGCATCCAGGTTGCACCTGGTGCACCGCGAGTATCCCACCTATTCTTTGCTGATGACACGCTCCTATTTGGTGAAGCTCCCATCACTGAAGCTTGCTACCTATATTATACCCTTAAACTCTATGAAATGGTCTCGGGGCAATGCATCAACTTGGAAAGATCAGGAGTCTACTTCCGTAAGCATGTAGATGATACCTTGGTACCTCGACTTGTGATATCCTGGGCATTGGAAAGGTAGCATCGCATGAGAAAAACTTGGGCCACCTGTCTGTCATTGGACACAGTAAAAAGGTCGCTTTTGGGTCACTGAAGGATGTGGTTTGGAAGAAATTGTAGGGATGTAAAGAAAAGTTTTTGTCAAAGGTGGGACGAGAAGTACTCATTAAGTCTGTTATTCAATTCATGCTAACATATGCCATGTCATGCTTTAAAATTCTGGATGATATTCTCCTTGACATACAACGTATGGCTGCTAACTTTTGGTGGGGAAGTACTGAGAACAAACGAGGGATGCATTGGTTCACCTGGGATAAGCTGGCAACACCGAAAGATGTGGGAGGTCTTGGTTTTCAAGATCTGCGGTCTTTTAATCTCGCGATGTTGAGCAAGCAGTCATGGCGCCTTCTTACTCATCCGAGTTCTCTATTATCCCGAATTTTGCTAGCTAAATATTTTCCTACTACTGATTTCTTTGGTGCCAAAATTGGGGTGCGTCCCTCATGGACATGGCGTAGTCTCTTGGAGACACGACCTTTGCTCATAATGGTAAGTCAAAAATTGATCTAAGATGGCCGTTCGACCAAGATATTTCAAGATAGGTGGATTTTCTTACCACTTACCTTTCATGGTCAACGCCTGAATAATATACTTGGTCCAGATGGTTTGGTGAGTCAATTGCTTACGCCTGAGAGGTAGTGGAATGAGTGACTAGTCCGTTCTGTTTTTCCCCACCAGTCGCTGAGTCAATTTTGTCATTGGAACTCACTCATCCTGCAAGACATGATGTATGGACAAGACATTACAATAAAAATGGGCATCACTCAGTCCGTTCTGCCTATCACCTTCTTCGGAGTAGGGAACCACAACCTTATGCGCTATTACATCCGAATCTTTAGTCTACCATGATTCTTCGATGTGGAAAAAACTATGGCGACTGAGGGTCCCAAATCGCATTAAGATGTTCTTATGGAGCTTCGTCATGTCCTCTCTACCCTGTCCAGAAAACTTTGAGGCTCGTCGATTGCAGGTTAGCACCATATGCACTTTATGTGATATTTCAGACAGTACCACCCACCATATTTTTGTCAGTTGTCCATTCTCCTTGGATGTGTGGTACCTCTCTGATTTATCTACGGCTATGGAGAATTTCTCGGATGTACATGGTCCGACCTGGTTAGCCAATTTACTCATGGCGCTAGACTCAGATCACATGGAATTATGTGCTTGGCTCTTGAGCTGTATTTGGCAGATGAGGAACAACGAGTTTCACGAAAAGGAGACGTGATCTGCAGCCCAGGCAGTAGCTTATGGGGATAATTATTTGCAAAGTTATCATACGGCTAAGGGACTCTCGGAAGCTGCTTCGCCACTACTTAACCATTACAATTTACTTGGTCGGCTATCTCAAGGATCACGAATCTTGTTTGATGCATCTCTCTCTCATGCTGATCGTGTGCCAGGGGTAGGATTATGGGCAACAGACTCCACGGGTTCATTTATTCGTGCCGCCTCCTGCCGATTCCCTAGTATACAAAGCCCATTCACTGCGGAGCTGTTGGCGTTGCATCAAGCTTTATCATTTGCCGCTGAGATGTAAATTGAAAATTATACAATTCAGGGGATGCCATGAACGTAGTGCTTGCAGTTTACGACGAGTTTGTTTGTTCGGATTCATGTCAATTTATTTTAGATGATGTTAAGTCCTTATTAGCATCATCGACTTGCTTAGGAATTTTTTGGTGTGGTAGCGTTAGTAACTCTGTAGCTCATGCACTTGCGGCTTAAGCGAAGCAGTGCGCTGACAATGTATGATGGTGGCATACACCTCCATCTTTCATTCTCCCACAGCTAGGCAATTCCTAGCCAATGAAGTAATTTCCTTTCAAAAAAAGGAGACCCTTCACTTCAATTTTTAAAGAATTAAGATTGGATTTGGCCACAGATATAATTGGAATTGGGAGGCAAGTTGCAACAGATAAACTAGTTTTTTTAATAGATAAAGTCTTGATGATTAAAATAATTCAAGCACCAAGGGTGTATTTAGTAGTAGGGACAAATAGGATATATGTGGATACAATTTAGTAGGATGGGATAAGTTATTCTGCGTTTAGTACGCATGATTATGTATGATTTAAGTGGTTAAGGATATAGTGAGATTTTAGAATCTGATTTTTAGTAAACAGTATAAGTTTATGGAATGATTTGAAAATGTAAGTATAATTACAATTTTAACCTTACGAATTTTATATTTTTATATTTTTTTGGAAAAAAATATTTTCGCATTATTTTAATTTTCGAATTAAATATATTTTTTTCGAATTATATTTTATTCGAATTATTTTTATTTTTGGAAAAAATATATTTCGGAAAAAAATATTTTATTCTCGAAATATATTTTGTTTGAAATATTTTATTTTTGAAAAAATATTTTCGAATTATTTTTGAAAATTATTTTTTTTGAAAAAAATATTTTTTTTGAAAAAATTATTTTCAAATTTGAAATTATTTTTATTAATTTTTGGATAATTTTATAAATGAAGGACAAATTAGTAATTTAACCCCAAAAGTCCAATTATCACGCCAAATCCCATGTATTTAGAAGAGAAACTTAATCCATCTAAATCCACCTTTTCTCGAGTCAACCCATTTGATTCGGGAAAATCTTTCCAGAATATCCTGACTAGTAAACACAGGATATAGTGAGATAATTTTTCAAAATCTCACTATATTCTATCTACTAAACAGGGCCAAAGGGTTAATTGACATTGACAGTCGGGTCCATAAAGAATCCCACTTACGAGCTGATTGTACTTGTTTAACTTTTCTTTGATAGGTGACATCATTTAGCTTAGGGATGACAATACATATTATTCAGCTTAGGGATGACAATAGATATTATTCCGTTTAGGGATGAGATAGACCAGAGAGGTACCACGCATTCAAAGAGTATGTACAACAGGACAATTTACAAAAATGTGGCGGATGATGCCTTCAAAGGTATCACAAAAAGGGCAAACATGGTTAACTTGCCATCAACGAGCTTCAATGTTCTCTGGGTAGGGCAGAGAGGACGTGATGAAGTTCCATAAGAACATTTTAATGCGATTTGGGATCCTCAGTTACCATAAACTTTTCTCCATCAGGGAATCATTGTAAAGTATAGAATCCGGATGTAGCAGAGCTTAAGTCAGTCGTTCCCTACTCCAAAGAAGGTGATCGGTAGAGTGCACTATGTGATGCCCATTTTATTATAATGCTAACGTCGTGTCTTCAAGATGAGTGAGTTTCAATGACAAAACATACTCCACGGCTAGTGGTGACAAAACATAACAAGCTAATCCTTCATTTCACTTCATCTACAGGCAGGGGCGGACCTTAATAGGTCTGTGGGGGGCACGTGCCCCCCTTAAATTTGGTAAAAAAAATGTTTACATAGATAGATACTTATATTTAATTTCCACAATTATGATAATTGTGAATATAACTCGGCTGGTAGGAGGATTTTATGGCTGTCAATGGACTTGGGTTCGAATCTTTGGATTAAAAAACTATTGACAATAAGCTTAAAGATTTTTTTTTACCAAAATTTGCCCTTTCTAATCTAAAAATGATATAATTTTTAATTTTGACATCACTCTTATCTCTTTTTTATACTATAAAACTTGAACTCTTTTTTTTTTTTGCTGCAAATTTTCCAAAAATAACATTCAAATTGAAAACCTTTATAAGTAGATATTAATCGAAAATTTTTAACACTATAAAAATACCGTCGCTGCAAATTTATTTTTTTGCAATTTTTGAATGCTAAAAAATGACACTTAAAACAAAAAATAGCACTTTTAGATACAATTTTAGTACTTAAGTAACAAAAAATTGCACTTTAAACACATAGTACAAATTTTGTTTTTTCTTCTATTATGATTGTAATATAAATTAGCCTAATCTACCGCATAATATTTTTTCATATAGTATGGTGTATTATTTAATTATTAATAATTATAAATATATATATATAGAGAGAGTAATCTTCCTGTACCCGACACATATATACCCAACAACACCCTTATATATACAATAACGACTCGACCGTCAGATTTGAGATCTTACGGCTGCATTTAAATCATATTTTTAAATTAAAAGAAGGCTCTTGTAATTAAACCATAATTTTTAATTAGAGAAAGGCTCTTGCGTTCGATTTATTCAGGATTGACAAAGGTCACTTCTAAAAAATAAACGACGACACTTCAACCAAATTGGTCATCCCTTCACTCATACCACTGGACGAAAAATGGTGTTTTAACTATTTTTGATTAAAAATGATATAATCTCAGTCGTCGGTGGTGAAATCTGACGGTCGGAATCGTTGTTGGATATATAAAAGGATTGTTGGGTATATAAATATTCAGTTTTTTTCAAAGACCGGATGTATGAATCCGAAAATTCCATTTACAAACCAAATTGTAATCGCGGCCGTCCAATCTACAATGGACGGCCGCGATTACAACATTTTAAGATCAGGATCTCGCGGGTCAAGACCGCGGTTCGGGTTGCGGGTTTTGACCCGTGAGACCCAAAAAATTGTTTTTTTTAAATTCCAATAAATTGTAAATTTGCTTCTTTAGAACCCACGAACAAAAATCTGAAACCACAACCCTACAACACATTTTGCCGCGGCTCTTCTTCATCACATTCGGACTACAAAAAACACGATTAGCTTGATTTTCGTTTCATATTGAGTCTGACGGTTTATCAACACTAGAAGTCGACAGGTAAACAATTATTTTGTTTAGAATATGGTTGATAATGTTGTCATGGGAGCGATTGAAAGGTGTTCGACAGAATGCCTTTAAGAAATTTATGAATGTTTTCGATTATTTTCTCAGTTTCCTTATTGTTAGTCTGTATTTTTGGTCTGTTAATATTAGTCTGTTAATGTTAGTCTGTATTGAATGTTTCTTCTTATTTCAATCGAATTGTTGTTTTTTCTCTTAGTTATGGATCCAAAGGGGTTCGAAGCTCCGTTAGATAATGAATCCTACATTCCTCAAGTTCGTGGTTCGTTGATACTTTTTAAAGGACAAATATTTACGAGTATAGATGAGGCGAAGACATTTTACAACGACTATGCTAGGGATGCTGGATTTGGTATAAGAATAAAAGATTCCAAATCGAAGGAGGGTGTACTAACCTGGAGAGAGTACGTTTGTTGTAAAGAAGGAGTGAAGAAAGCACCCGAATTGTTGAATAGACAACGATGTCGTGGATTGACAAGAGAGAGATGTCGTGCTCGTATGGTTGTCAAGTTGTTTCAAGAAGAAAATAAGTACATTATTAGCCAGTTTGATGAGGCTCATAACCACCCACTAACGACGCCGAGGAAAGTTCATTTGTTGAGGTCTCATCGTAGGATCACAACAGTTCAAAAAAGTTTGGTGGATCAGCTTCAAGAGTCAAACATTCCAACATGTACGCAAATGAATGTTTTAGAGGTAGATGCCGGTGGGATGGACAATGTTGGATTTCTGACTATCGATCTTTATAATGCAAAAAGGGATGACAGGAAAGCTGTCGAAGGGTATGATGCCGAGATGCTGAAAGATTATTTTGAGAAACAAGTTCAAAAAAATTCAGAATTTAGATTTTCAATAAAGAAAGACAAAGACGGCAATTTGGCTCATTGTTTTTGGGCAACTGCGGCTTGGAGGCAGTCCTATGAGTATTTTGGCGATGTGGTAGTGTTCGATACAACGTTCAACACCAATCGTTACTCACTGATTTTTGCTCCGATCCTTGGAGTTAACAATCATAGGCAGAGCACATTATTCGATTGTGCATTCTTACGTGACGAGAAGGCTGAGTCTTTTGAGTGGCTGTTCAATGAATGGATGACAGCGATGCCTAGAGGTCCACCCAAGGTGATAATTACTTACCAAGATGTTGCTATGGCTAAAACAATTAAGATTGTATTCTCTAATGCATTGCACATGTATTGGTTATCAGTTACCAGTTTTTTAGTTTCAGTTTCTAGTTTCCAGTTTTTAGTTTCTTGTTTAAGTTTCCTGTTTTTTAGTTTCCAGTTTTAAGTTTCAGTTTCATTTTCCAGTTTTAAGTTGTAAGTTTTTAGTGTCCAGTTTCTGTTTTTCAGTTTTAAGTTTCTGTTTTTTCAGTTGTTTTTTCAGTTTTAAGTTTCTGTGTTTCATGATGCATGTACTGCATATGGCATATATGTATGAAGTTCAACGAGAAGCTTGTCCCCGCAGCGTATAAAGAATCAAAAGTAGATTTCAATAGATGCATATGGAAATCAGAAACTCCTGCCGAATTTGAAGAGCAATGGGTTAGGGTTGTGGAAGAACATGCTCTGAATGAGAATGAATGGTTGAGTTCGTTGTACAAAGCTCGAATTCATTGGGTGCCAGCGTTGACGAGACATATATTCGCCGCTGGGATGACAAGCAGTCAGCGTTCGGAAAGTGACCACGCTTTCTTTAAGCGGTATGTGGAAAAGAATAATTCTCTTTGGGAATTCATTACTCGGTTCAAGTGGGGATGTGAAAAACTGAGACAAAACGAATTGAAGTTGGAGCAAAAAGATTTATATGAAAAACCAATGTTGAAGACAACCCATCCGATGGAGAAAA
>JAOYMZ010089009.1:0-10934 GCA_025802335.1 Pinguicula primuliflora
CTTAATCATCTTTTCTTTAGCCACGGTTGCGTTTGTGGTACACCTGTAATGTGCCCTGTCTGGTTCGGTCTGTATCATCTCCCGCCCCATTAAAAACACCCTTCGTGGAAAAGACAAAATCAGGGTACACTTGTTGGATGTGAGTTTCGTCCTCCCAGGAGGCTTCTGCTGGGGAGAGGCCGGTCTAGTGTACCAGAATTTGGGCTGTTCCGTGGTGTTGGCGATGATCCAGAATGGCCTGTGGAGTTGGCTGAGTGGTGCCCTGATGTGTTCGCGGGAGTCTCGGAGTTGCCGGTGGATCGCCAAGATAAGCTTTCAATTTGGAGATATGAAAAACAGGGTGGAGCTTTGTCTCTGGCGGGAGGGTCAGGCGATAGGCTACTGGGCCGATGCGTGCTTCGATGCGGAACGGACCATAATAAATCGGAACCAACTTTTTGGTGTGCTTTCGGCCCAGGGAAGTCTGGCGATAAGGCTGGAGTTTGAGGAGGACCCAATCACCGGGCTGGAACTCGAGATCACGGTGACAGGCATCATATCTCTGCTTTGTGCGGTTCTGGGCGATCAATAAGCGCTCCCTGAGATCAGCTAAAACCTCATGGCGCTCCTTCAGTGCTTGGTCCACAGCTTCTAGCTTAGCGACGCCGGGTGTGTAGTCTAACAAGCGCGGAGGGGCCCGACCGTACACAGCTTCGAAGGGGGATGTCTGGAGTGCTGAATGGAAGCTTGTGTTGTAGCTGTATTCGGCCCACGGAAGCCAATCCTTCCAGCGGCCAGGGGTATCGCCAGTGAAACAACGGAGATATGCTTGCAGGATCCGGTTGATGACCTCTGTCTGGCCGTCACTCTGAGGATGGTAGGCTGTGGAAAAATGGAGTGTGGTGCCACCCAAGCGGAAAATCTCCTTCCAGAATGAACTAGTGAAAGTAGTGTCTCTATCGCGCACAATTGTCTCTGGAATGCCATGAAGGCGCACAATTTCCTGAAAAAACAACTGAGCAACAGAGACAGCACTATATGGATGTTTAAGAGCCAAGAAATGAGCCATTTTCGTAAAGCGATCAACAACAACTAAAATAACCATTTTGCCGTGTGAAGCCGGAAGGTGGTCGATGAAATCCATTGAAAGATCGGCCCAGGTATGCTGTGGAATCGGTAGTGGCTGGAGTAGACCGGCAGGTTGGAGATGGCTGCTTTTGTTTCGTTGGCATGTTGAGCAGGCTGCAATCAGAGGTGTTACGGATGTCTTCATTGAGGGCCAATAGAAATCAGCACGAATCCGGTATACTGTTTTGAGCACTCCTTCATGGAAGAGGTTGTGGATGGCTAAGATGATCTTCTGTACGAGCGAGGAGGTAGGCGGGACGTAGAGGCGATTCTTGTACCATAGGAGATCAGATTTCCAGCTATATGGCGCGGAATCGACGGTGGCTTGATGCTCTGTGCGGAGGTTGTTTAATTCCGGATGTAACTTGAGTTCTGCGCAGACGGATTCCAGTAATCCTTGGACTGATATGGCGTATGACTGGAGTTCCAATAAGTCATCGGATCCTTTCCGGGAGAGAGCATCGGCGACCACGTTTTCTTTTCCAGCTTTGAATTCGACGGAAAACTCAAAACTGAGAAGCTTACTCAACCATCTCTGTTGTGCTGTTGTGGAAATTTTCTGGTCCAGTAAGTGTTTCAAACTGAGGTGATCCGTGCGTACCAGAAAACAGGTATTCCATAAGTAAGAACGCCAGTGTAACACCGCTTTTGAGAGCCCAATTAACTCCTTTTCATAAGCTGGTAAGCGAGCATGTTTAACGCCGAGTTTGCGACTGTAAAAGGCAATAGGATGCTGATCCTGCATCAGGATGGCTCCAAAGCCAACACAGGAAGCATCGCACTCGATGATAAAGGTTTTGGAGAAGTCCGGTAGTTGTAACACTGGGGCATTCACCATGGCTTGTTTGAGATTGGCAAATGCTTGAGTTGCCTCTGGGGTCCATTTGAACGCTTGTTTTTTGAGAAGAGCCGTAAGAGGAGCAGCGATGGTGCCATAGTTGTGGATGAATCGGCGGTAGTATCCAGTTAATCCAAGGAAGGCCCGGAGCGCACGGAGATCAGATGGTACTGGCCATTCGGTCATTGCAGATATCTTCGAAGGGTCAGCTGCCACTCCTTGGGAGGATATGATATGTCCGAGATAGTCAATTTGGGCGACTGAGAATGAACATTTACTGCGTTTGGCCACCAGGTGATGTAGTGCGAGTCGATCGAAGGTGAGTTGGAGATGTTCCATGTGTTCCTGCCAAGAAGAGCTGTAGACCAGTATATCGTCAAAAAATACTAGTAAGAACTTACGGAGGTAATCCTGGAAGACCGCGTTCATCAAAGCTTGGAAAGTCGCCGGAGCGTTGGTGAGTCCGAATGGCATGACAAGGAATTCAAAGTGGCCGTGATGCGTCTGGAAAGCCGTGAGGGGGATGGACTCTGGTGCCATGCGCACCTGGTGATAGCCGGATTTTAGATCCAATTTGGAGAATATTTTGGCACGGCCGAGTTCTTCCAACAATTCTTCGACCACTGGAATTGGGAATCGATCTTTGATAGTGAGGGCGTTTAGGGCCCGATAGTCCACGCAGAGTCGCCAGGAAGCATCAGATTTCCGGGTGAGAAGGACCGGAGAGCTGAATGGAGAGGTACTAGGTCGAATCCATCCCTGTTGTAGCAGCTCGCGACACTGAGTTTCAATTTCTATTTTTTGCCCATGTGGGTAACGATATGGCCGGACGTTGACGGGGTCAGATCCCGTGCGGAGGGTGATCCGGTGGTCGCAGGATCGTTGAGGCGGTAGACCGGTGGTTTGGATGAAGACCGATTGATACTGGTGGAGAAGATTCTGGAGAAGTCTGTTGTTGTCGGGTGATAAAGGGATGGAGGCAGAGCATAAGCTTGTATTGTATCCATATATCGTGATGGGCTGGGTGTGCCACAAGAAACTCATGCGTTGGGCCTTGAAATCCCAAACCACTGGGCCCAAGGAACTGAGCCAATTTACGCCCAATACTGCTCCAAAGCCCTTTAAGGGTAATAGATACAGATTGATTTGGAATGAATGTCCGCCTAAGTGGATGTCGTGATCTGCGACGTAGCCGGTGCTAAGGATGGTAGTACCGTCTGCCACCGTGACGGCGGCCCGGGTGGAACTACGGGGGCTCAGGCCCCAGTCACCTGCAAGAGATTCATCCAAGAAACAGTGTGTGCTACCCGAGTCGAGCAGAATCAATACCTGATGTCCGGCTATGTGGCCGATGACTTTCATCGTGTCCTGTCCCATTTTGCCGGAAAGCGCATTTATGGAAATTTCGACGGTGTCGTCCTCCTCTGGGTTGTCGTCATCAGGTGCCGTGTCCGCGCCATCGCTTACGACCTCGATACAAAAAAGGGTGCGACATTGGTGGCCTTTGACCCATTTGTCGTCGCATTTAAAACAGAGGCCCTGAGCGCGACGCTGCGCGATTTCGGTTGGTGTAAGACGACGGCGGTCGGCGGGGCGGGCTGTGGGTGGAAGTTTCCGTAGTACGGGTCCGGCCGGTTGAGATGGGGGAACCGGGGGCAGTGGTTGGCGGTCGGAATTTTTGACCGACGGAGAGTAAGTGCCCGGGGAATGGAAGGAGAGGTTGTGTTGAACTTCCAGTTTGTGCTGTACTTCCCTGGCAAGAAACATAGCATTGAAGAGATTTAATGGACGGTGAAGGCGTACCTCGGTGGTGATACGGGGGTCTAAGGCTTTGAGATATAACGCGAGTTCGGTGCTTTCCCGTATCTCCCCTTTTACAGAAGGTGAGAGTTCGTTCCAGCGGCGGTTGAGGTCCTCCACCGTGGATTGTTGTCGGAGAGAAGCCAGTTCGGCGACTGGTTCGATCAGACCCGGCGGAGAGTACTACTGACGGAAGTACCAAACAAAATCATCCCAATGGAGGCCGGGAGTGCGACTGTCGACGGAGTGCCACCATTGTTGCGCCTCGCCCAGAAGGTAGTATGTGGCCATTCCGACGCGCTCTGCCGGTGGAACGTGCTGGTGGTGGAAGTACGACGCACAGCGAAGGAGCCAGCTTCCCGGGTTGTCGTCGCTGGAAAATGTCGGAAACTCCAGATGGGGCGGGCGCGTGATATAAGGTGGTAGTCGGCGGGCGTCGTCGGTGGCACCCGGCCATGCAGTAAGAACAGGTGCCCATGGGTTTCTGGGTACGGCGCCGGGTGGTCTCCATGGGTCGGGCACAGGCAACCCGGTTTGCGGAGCGATGGTACTGCCCGTTGAGGGTCCGGTGTTGTCTGATGTGGCAATGGTTGGTGGGATCAAAACAGGGTTGACTATGTCAACAGATTGTTTGGGCGCTGCGTTTCCTGTCGTTGTCTTCAACCTCTCGTTCGCGGTATCTTCGGCGACGGCGCGGTCGGTCAGAAATTTGAGAGCTACCATCACCGAGGCCACTTGGGCTTCCAAAGCCTCTTGCCTTTGACGGTACTCCTTTGTTTCGACGGACTGACGCTCGAGAGCCTGCAATACCTGATCGGAGGAAGAATTGACGACGGAGGATTCGTTATCACCCATCGCTATTGTGGCCGTGGTAACTCGTGGCTCCGATACCACGTTGATAAGAACCTGGGACCTTGATCGAGTCACGGGGCCGCGATAGACTCTGGATGAAGAGGATTCGGACGTCGCTGATGTCGGGGCCGTGGTGTGAGAATGTCAATATGATTCAGATTGTGTATAATCAGACTTGTATTCAAAACCCAACGAGGACATGCTCTCATTCATATAAAATCAGGGATTACAAAACAGAAGCAGAGTGTCCTTTTCTCTTTACAAAATCCTACTTTTATATTGCTCAATCCAACGGTAATAAACTCAAAAAGGGAGGAAAGAGCCGTTGTCCTTAATCATCTTTTCTTTAGCCACGGTTGCGTTTGTGGTACACCTGTAATGTGCCCTGTCTGGTTCGGTCTGTATCAGAATCCGACGAACTGCTTGTCTTGGCGAAAAAACTAGAAGAAATTCTTCTGGATTTATACTCCAGGCTCAAAAATCAAGAGATATAGAGAGTTTTCCGGCCAAAGAGAGGTTTTCCGGTGAGAGAAAAGATTTTCGATCATGGTATGAAGGTTATGGCCAAGAGAGAAAGTTCTAGCCAAAGAGAGCTATAGAGAGTTCACAGACTCCTTGTTTAGTAGATAGGATATAGTGGATAAACAAGATAGTTTGAGAAAAATTTTCTCGGGTTAAATGGGTTGACTCGGGAAAAAAAGTAAATTTAGATGGATTAAGTTTCATTTCTAAACCTATGAGATTTGGGGGATAATTAAATTTTTTAGTTAATATTACACTCTAAAATCTTATATAATCCTGTATACTAAGCGTCGGATATATTTTCTCATCCTACTAAATCTCATCTCACTATATCTCACTCATCCCTGCCCGAGAAAAAAAATGAGGATGAAAGTACTCTTTTCATGTATTTATATGAAGGCCTAGAAGGTTTCTGAAGACCTAGTCACACTTAGGCTAAATTAAGTCATGGACTTGCACATTTATTGGGCAACCGTTTCTATTGAATTAAATTTCAGCTCATAATCAAATAAATGATATAACCAAAAATTAATTCTGAGTCATGTAATTGGGCTCAGGGCCCATACTCTATAAATTTCGCATAATTCCGTTTTATGGGCACTCTTATTGTGTGATAGTGCGTGTAATGAAAAGTAAAGGGTATTTAAGTACTCCCTTTTTGAGTCTCCATTAGGCTTCAACGTGGGTTTCGTCATGGACTAAGCATGAGCCCATTTTCCAACAACATACAATAATTTCAACTATGATTTTCAAAACACTAACCAATTCCAAATATTTTAGAGAATATTTGATAGCATTATGCCCTCTAGCGTTCCATTGCTGATGATCAAAGTATAACTGAAGTTGTGTGGTTTTTCCCAAGCTAAACCCTCTCTAACTTCGTGTATCATATCCTTTGTGTATTATCCAATTAAGTGCCTCCATGGCAATTAAAAACGGGAAGGGGGCATATGGTCTCCATGTCTTAAGCCTTTACGTAGCATGAAGTCTCCATGTCTTAAGCCTTCATGTGGCTTAAAATTGACTTCCATTAATATTATTTAGATAGTATGAGTATATATTCATTCTTGGATAACATTATAAAATTCTTCCCCGAATCATCTCTTCCTCACCATTTCCTTAAGAAAATTCACGTCAATCGAGTGAAAAGCTTTCTTAAAATTTACTTTAAACATGACACTGACTCAGTTTTCTTTTATTTGCCAGATTTAATGCCTCATGCACATACATTCCCTTCACTGTTTTTTATTATAACCATGGTGTTTATAGCCATTTTTTTTGGTGTAACTAATCCATGAGATACATGTAAAACGATCATTCCATATGAACAAGGTTAAACTCAGGTCTAAACTGCGGTTGTGACCCTGAAGAATTGCTTGTACCTAATGAGAATTGGACCTGGACCTCCCACTCTTTTAGAACCTTATGTCCAAGTGTTCACCAATAGGTCAACTCGTTGGGCTTCATTCCTTTCACACATCACTCTTCCCCTCAAAAACCATGTTTGCCTATTAGAAATTAGATTTGGTAATACTTTTTTGAGTCTATTAGCGAGGAGCTTTGAAATAATCTTATAACCAGTATTTTCTTTAATTATAGGTATAAACTCCTATTTTTTCTTTGTTTGTCAATTTTAAATTTAACCACTGTTTGATCATTTAGGCCTGTCATTCTTCAGTCTCGTTAAATTTATACAGAAAATTTAAAAAGTCTGGATCGATAACTTCCCAAACTTCAATATGAATGTGAAGATAATGTTATTCGAGTTCATACTTTTATATTCTTTACCAATGGCGGAACAAGGGCCATATTTGGGTCAGACGATTTTTTTTTGTTAAGGCAGACCCAATTCAATTCTATTATTTTTTCTTGAAAAACTCAAAATCGAACTCGTGCTACAGCACGGGCTGGCCACCCCCTTGTTTCGCCATTGTCCTTTACAACTCACACTGACTTTAGCATTAGTCATCAACAACACAAATATACATCATAATATTGCAACACGCATTTATTATTCCGAAGAGAATTATTTTGGGCACACAATCTAATACCCCTCTGCAACGGCAGATGCAACAGCTTATTTAGTTTATACGAATCTCAATCAAACTTGGTTTAACCTATTTTGGGAGGGTATGCAACCTTGTGATTTTCATCAAGAATAACAAACACACGGTTTGAAACATGATCTTCCGTTCTCATTTCCCCTTTCTTTATAGGTACTACATGGAAGTGGGGCCAATCATGCAGAATTATGGCGCGTGCAGCTTCCCAATCCATACCCACAACTTCAGGCCATGTACGACGAAAAAATCCTGTAAATACGAGATTAGATAAATAATATAATAGTAAAAATTATAATATGTATTTAACAATAATTTTTATGATTAAGAAAAAAATAGTTTTGGAGCTGCACTTCACATATTGCCTTAAAAAGAAACATGGGTAAAGCTATTTTTCACTTATAACAAAAAAATGAATGAAAATTTAGCATGAACAGAAATAGATAATCACCAGACATCTTTGTATATTTGTGTGAGGATGGCGAGGAATACCAGTTATATATATACACAAAGATTCTTAAAGGTGTATTCACCAATTATTTTTATTTGGTATTTGCATTATATTGCAGATTGAACGTTGTTATCCACTCTGTATGGAAAAGTTTCTTTTATATTGAAATTAGTCCATCCATAATCTCTTCAAATTTCAATTTTAAAAGTTTATGAACTTTTTATTTTGAAGAAAGATGAATCTTACATGCTGGTGGGTGGAGGGGTGGAGACTATGATAATACATGCAACAATTTCTAAATCTTATTCTTAAATGTGTATTCGTCCATCAGACGGGCCGGCCTCGGGCTCTAGCCCGGGATCATTTTTCGGTCAGGCCCAAATATGTTGGGCAAGGCCAACTTTAGAAAAATTCAATTTCTTGATTGAAGCCCGGTCAACCCGTCTACCAAAGAGGTGTAGGCACGAAACTGCTGTGGGCGGCCGGGCCCATTTTTCCGTAGCTTTCGAGTAGTTATGGGTTGACCCAATATTAAAAGAAAATTTAAGAGCGGCAGGTGTCATTTTGCAAAAATAGACCCAATAACCTGCCAACATTAAATTGTCTAATTCTGAACCCCCTTTTTCCCTGGTCTTCCCTCTTCAAAACCCGAATTTCGTGCTCCCCCAATTCTTACTAGAATCGCCAGTAAACCCTTGAAGATGTCAGGTGCTTCGTTGGACATGACCCTTGATGATCTTATCAAGAGCAATAAAAAATCCGGGGCCGGCCGAGTCAGAGGCCGCTCTGCCGGCGCGGGACCAGCACGCCGACAAAATAACAGGGTCGCTAATCGCGCCACTCCGTACGCAGCCCCAAAGGTCAGATCTGGTTGCTGCTGTAGATGGGTATACTCGAGGGGGGTTTTGGGTGTGCGGTTTTTCATTCTTGCGTTTTGGGTGTGTTATAGGCTCCGGAATCGAATTGGGGTCACGATATGTTCTCCGCCGCTGGAAGGACTCCTGGTATCGAGACTGGGACGAAGTTGTACATATCCAATTTGGAGTACGGGGTTTCGAACGACGATATTAAGGTATTTCTTAGGCCAAGAATTGTTTCTTAGCACATGTTCTATTTATCTCAATTGGTGTAGGGAGTGCATCTCTAACAAGTCCGATTAAAGAATTACTATGTTTTGCCCTTACAAGGATAATACTATATGTTGAACTGCAGGAATTATTCGCCGAAGTTGGTGATCTGAAAAGATTTGGCATACACTATGATAAAAGCGGGCGGTCCAAGGTACTATTCAAGTTTGGCTGGTGAATGCTGTAGGTGAAGTTTGTATCCTGCCTTGGTTTGAAAAATGCTTCTTTTCTAGGGCACTGCTGAAGTAGTGTTCTCACGAAGGCAAGATGCATTAGCTGCTATCAAGAGGTATAACAATGTTCAACTTGATGGGAAACCAATGAAAATTGATTTCGTTGGCACAAACATTTCGACACCTACTGTTGGTACTCCAGCTTTGGGTGCTTTCGGTGATTCAAATCTAGCTCCTCAAAGGTGAGTATTCAGGATCTAATGATAGCATTTTTATTGCTCATGATTTTGATGTTGATTTAATCGTATATTTCTCAGCGCACAAGTTGTGTCTGAGCGTCTTCCGCCAATGTAAATTTAAATTTGTTGTGCTAATGAATGATACTTTTGTTTAACAATCCTAGTCATGAATTTTTTAGCTGAAAAACTTATTATTCGTTAGAGTATAATAATCTGCCTTCATTGTTAATAACAGCTATTTTTTCCTTTCATGTGTTTCTATTGATTTATATTTATATTGTTATTAGTCAAATAATTATGATTCGATTGACTGGAAAGGTTGTTTCGGATAGGTTCTTAGTATCATTGGATGGAAGAATGGATATTTATTGTTTGAAGTTCAATAATATACATGTACTGAACTTGTGGACTGAGTAGAAAAAATTGTTCCAATTCTTATCATTATGATGTTATGTGGTGAAACAGTGCACAGGGTAGAAGTAGTTTTGCCAGGGTGCGTACTGGCGGCCGGGGCCGTGGTTCTGGAAAGGGTCGTGGAAGGGGACGAGGACAGGGCCAGGGGCGTGGTGATAAGGTGTCAGCTGATGATCTGGATGTAGATTTAGAGAAATATCATGCAGATGCAATGCAAACAAATTAACCATAGTCCCGGATGCAAGTATTTACTTCTTTTCCATATCCGAAATTAGGAGTGTGCTTATAGACCATATTTGTCTTTCCAAACAAGAAGTAATGTTCTAGTCGAGGACTTGAACTCTTGCCCAAGAAACTTGTATTGGTTTCACAGATCTATCTTTCATCTGATTTTCGACATGAATGTATTGATTCTGATTGCTGAACGACTTACTTTCTGAAATTTAGCTTAGGTATTATGTTCTGCTATTTTCATGACAAAGTTATTGATGAATCACATATAGAAGAGAATCAAGACCCAAGCAACTCGGTTCTGCTTGGTTCTAAGACACAGGCACTGGGGAATCCTGAACTCCAAGAATCAGATTTGAGTTGGCCTGTCTATGAGATTCTACTTGTTTGTGCGTAACTTTCTTCAATCTATTGATTGTGAACAATGAATGGTGTCTTCAGTATTGGATGGGCCTCCTGTTGATTTGTGAGATCAATGCGAAGTAGGTAGTAGTTGTCAAATGTGGGATTATAGGAGTGTTCGTAAAAGTGCTATGCGGACTCTGAACGGTCTAGGCGCCATTTTAAGCGGCCTAAACGGTAATTCAGACAAGGCGGATCGGCTTAGTAAGTTGCTGTCAATTGTTTTGTAGATTTTTGTGCTATGTAGTCCGTACTCTGTAGTTCCTGATGAAATTATCAATGATATAGAACTATTCTTCAACTATTTATTTATTGGTAAATAATTTTTTTTATTAAATAAGTAAAATGCTTTAATTTTACACTTTGAACTATTCTTCAACTAATTCAAAAACCCATACAGAACAGAAGGATTGATTACGCGCTGATTTCAATCGTTGTGTATAAACTCTCAAACCAAATAGTATTGTTGGTTGCTCGGCCTTTTATTTATTATAGTATGAGTTTCAAAGATCTTTTCTGAACTTTGTACGAGTAAACAATATATGATGACCTCTAAATTTAGTACATGAAATAAGCAACCATACTAATGATATGGTTGAACTCAAAGTCTAAAGCATACATTCAGTACATGATTTTCCATCCAAAAATGATACATTTACATAATGTAAATGTACATAATTTGTACATAATGCAATTATGAGATACAATTAGCCATCCG
>JAOYMZ010089020.1:0-10934 GCA_025802335.1 Pinguicula primuliflora
AGGTTGGTGAAGAGAAAGAAGGTTTTGACCACAATCAAAACAATCGGAAGAAAAGAACTCTCGTCAAATAAAAGGGATTGCAAAGAAAACCCTTGTGGAACAATTCCTAGCCGTGAAGGAGAAATTTTGAAGAACGAAGGGAAGACCTTCGGGAAGAATTCATGGCCGTCAAAATCAGATTTCGCTCTGATACTACTTGTTAGGGTTAAGAGGAAAAGAGACGCAGAAATTAATGTGGAAAAAACCTTTCCAATGTAGAGAGGAAAAAAACTCACGGGAAAACAATTCTATTATGAAGTGTCATCGAGTACAAGTACATGAGGACCTATTTATATGTACAAAAAAATAGAGTCCTAAATAGAGTAATATTCTAACAGTAGGTAGGATCAGATTCTTTACTTTCAGGTTCCACCATAGTTGGAGCTTGATTTGTTCCGCTGTTTCCTCCACCGTGTGCTCCGATTGTTCAAATAATTTGAGGTTGCGCAATTTCCAGAGGTGCCAGACTACCTGCTGCCATCAGCCATTCCAGATGTTTGAATTCCATGGTGGTGAAGGTGTACCCATGAATTGATCCAAGTGATCCCGCACCTCTGCTGGCCACGCACTGTAAATGTTTAACCATTGGCAAATCTTGTCCCAAACTTGTTGGGCCTTTGGACAAGTGAAGAAGAGATGCTGGACTGTTTCCGGAGATTGTCCGCAATTAGGGCACATGACTGTCTCCAAAACCACTCCTCTGCGCTCCAGATTGTCCAAGGTAGGAATTCGGCTCTGTAGTAATTTCCAGACAAAGCTTTGTATCTTCAATGGCAGGATGTTGTTCCAAGCTAGCTTTGCACCACTATTCGCTGCATAATTCTGCCACAAGTCTAGCATCTGCTTGTTGTAGAATTCTGATGTTTGGTAAATTTTGCGTGCAGGGTCTGTCCATACCCATAGATCGTGGTCTTGCGTCGGATGAGGAGCACACTGGAGATGTGCAACAAGTTGGCCATATTCTGCCGCCACGATATCTGAAATTGGGGAAGTCCAATACCATTGCCAGGTCCAGGTAGCTCCATCGAAGATCCCTTTCTCTGCTATAGTGCTCATTTTATCGACTGATGCCTGGTATAGATTAGGAAACTTTGTGCATAGTGCTTCATTTCCCAGCCAAACATCCTGCCAAAATGCTACTGATTGGCCATTTCCAACCTTGCGCTTAAATTCTTCTGTGAACCATGGTTTGGTCACCACAGCTGATCTTATATCCCTCCACCATATTGATTCTTGTGAATTTGCATTAGTATTCTGTCTTAAATCAAGCTGACCATACCTGCCAGTTAGTATATCCTTCCACAAGTAGTTTCCTTCAAGCAAGACCTTACTGGGCCACTTGCCAAGCAAGGCAAGGTTCATCTGTTCAAGCTGTTTTATGCCCAGGCCTCCCTTATCCTTTGGACAACATACTGAGCTCCACTTTACCCAATGTATTCTCCGTTGTCCTTCCCTCTTCTCGCCCCATAAAAACCGACTTTGAAGCTGAGTGAGGGTTCGTAGAACAGCCTTAGGTGCTAGGTACAGAGAAAAATAGTATGTGGGAATGCTAGATAAGACTGCTTTAATCAGTGTAATTCTTCCTCCAAGAGATATGTTTTTCTTACGGTAGGAGTCTAGCCGTTTCTGCACTATATCCAGGACTGGCTGCCAGGATCGTACCCTACGAGGGTTCATGCCTACCTGCACTCCAAGATAGAGAAAGGGTATGGTATCCATCCTGCAGTGAAGCTTCTGTGCTTGTTGAACAGCCAGGTCATGTTCCAGATTCAAAGCAAACAATCTGCTTTTGTGAAAATTCACTTTGAGCCCTGAGCACACTTCAAATATCCTGAGGATTCTCTTGTATAATCGCCGAAAAAGACAGATCTGGGGTATGAGGGGTGGAGGAAGAAAGACTTACAAGTCTTCTCATGGTTAACGAATAATATGGACATGAGTATGGTCCGACAATATATTCACTTTCCAATATCCGAATCACTGTGGAGTACGTTGGCCAGGATATTCAAAGCCTGGGAGGATAGTCTCCAAATATTTGATTTGAAGACAAAGGCCGGACGATTGGTGCAGAATCAATCCGGACTAGTGGAGTACTATAGTCTGTCAAACAGCTTATGGATGGAGATCGACCAGAGAAGGTCGAATCCGATGAAACATGAAGAGAACATTGTCGAATATAACAGAATTCAATCCGAAGATCGATTATTCACGTTCTTATCTGGACTCGACAGAGTAATTGATCCTATTGTGAGGGATATATTAAAAGAAAATTCCCTTCTCGGAGTAGATGATGCATATGCAATGCTGCGATTCGAAGCTGCTCGCCGGGAGATCCTGTCGCCGGTAGCAAGCTCGGAAAGCGGCCCTCAGAATTCAGGTTTGGGCTCGGGCCTCATAACAAAAATTCATCATCGGGGCCCGTAACTGTGACCCATCTCGAAACGATCATCCATGGGTCGGACCCGGATATAGGCAGGGCGAACTTTAGGGGGCCGTGCAGAACCTGACTCGAATATACCGACCCGGCAACCTAGAATTGACCCAGGCAACCGGATCCACAGACCCGACAATATCGTTGTCGACCCGAAAACACCCAAAATCAGGGAGGCCATCGGTCAGAAGGGGCATATTCGGTCGGATCTTCATCCTACCAGTGGAGATGCGACGAATGCGGGAAATTGGGGCACATGAAGAGAGATTGTTACCAGATCGTAGGATATCCGGCGAATCACCCACTAAATCCAGCAAATCGGAGATAGTACCGTGGAACTGTAGCGGTGGGCGAAGGGCTCGACCAGAATGACAACGAAGAGCATGGATTTGCTGCACCAGGAGTCGGGAGGCAAGAACCCGTCCACCAGTATGCTAATTTCGACAGAAATTCGGTCAGATATACCGTGAACAATGAAGGGTGCGAAAGTGAACGAGGCGGAACGAGAGAGACGGACAGAACTCAAATGTGGCGAACAGGTATGAAGACGAGAGGGGGTAAATTACCCTCTCGTCCTTCCACATTTAATAATCCTAAATTTTTTTCGGAAGGTTGTTTCAGGGATATTGATGATTCTGATTCGGGGGTATTAAACGTATGCGGTGACGAAGTTCAGGTGAAAAATCACTAGTGGATATTTGATTGTGGTGCAACTGATATATTGTCATATGATGTTAATGATTTTCGTGAGAAACAGTGGCCTACGAAGAAAGGTATTCAGACTGCCAATGGGGAGCTACTACTTGTTAAGGGTGCCGGAAGCGTTGAGATAACTCCAAATCTCAAACTACCCAACAGTCTATATGTTCCTGCTTTGTCCCATAAGTTACTATCTGTCAGTCTTGTGACGAAAGAGTTAAACTGTTCTGTATTGGTGTACCCATCGTTTTGTGTGTTGCAAGATATTCGGATGAAGGAGATCCTTGGGCATGACACTAAAAGGCCTGGACTGTATTACGTTGATGAAGTCGTTGCACCATCCAAGACACTATCCATCCGTAGTAACGCATCCCAAAAAAGATGGTTGTGGCACCAGTGCTTAGGTCACCCTTCCGACAACTATCTGAAAAAACTTTTCCTGAATTTGTCTGGTTTTCCTATTTTTTCATATTTCCTGTAATGCTTGTCTTCGTGCTAAAGCATATAGGGAATGTGGATTGAAGTATTTTGTTTTATTTATTGATGATTGCACTCGCATGACTTGGATATATTTTGTGAAGCATAAGTCGGAGGATGTGACTAAGTTTATTACATTTTATCATATGGTTGCTACTCAATTTGGTATGCCTATTAAGATTTGGCGATCCGATAACGTTGGGGAGTTTGTGAACTCGAAGATGTCATTGTTTTGCTCAGAAAAGGGACTCGTCCATCAGACAACCTGTCCTTATAGTTCGGAACAAAATGGAGTAGCAGAGAGGAAGAATAGATTCCTCCTCGAGATCATTTGTGCCCTTATGCTAGATTCCGGAGTTCCATCATCCTATTGGTCTGAAGTTGTGGCCACGGCAACATACCTAGCAAATTGGTTGCCTACGAAAGTTCTCGGGATGAACACACCACTTTAGGCATTGTCATGGCATGCGAAAGTTCCTACTTATCTCACTATGCCTCCACGTGTATTTGGATGCTCGGTCTTTGTCTATGTCCTGAAGGTAAATCGTACGAAATTTGATCCTTGCTCCATGAAGTGTGTTTTTTTGGATATGGAGTGCATCAGAAAAGCTATAGGTGCTATGACCCGGTCACCAGGAGATTATTTACTACAATTTATTGTGATTTTGTTGAGAATGACTTCTACTTCAACAGTACTTCTCCGTCTAGGGGTCAGGGGGAGACAGTGCAGGACCCACTAGACTGGATGAGTATACCCTCGATTGTGGAAATAGAAAACCCTCATAAATAGCCACCCATGTCTCCAGAACCACCGCCACATGTTCCATCCCTAGCCTCCTCATCACCGCCGCCACCGGTAATACAGTCTGGAGACCCTGAAGTGACTTCAACCCCTCCTTCTCCGGATACTTCGGTAAGTGTGCCTTCTCTTCTTACTGATAGTCTAATCCAGGATTCTATGCATGTCACTAATGATCTTGCAGATTCACGAGTTCGTATACTACCTGAGAGATCAACTAGAGGAGTAGCAGCTTGGAGGTATATTGTTGATCATATTCTTGGATCCAAGCGATACCCGGTCGCTAACCTGTTTAGGGGGAGCCATACTGAGGCTGCCAAAGCATTCGCGGTAACATTATATCAAGAGGAGCTACCCAGAAGCGTCGAGGAGGCCTTGGACATACCCGAATGGAAAAGAGCAATGGAGATTGAAATGGAGACTCTAGAAAAGAATCGTACTTGGGAGATGTGCAAGATACCAGATGGAAAGCGCCCTGTGGGGTGTAGATGGGTTTACACAATCAAAAGAAAGGCAGATGGCACAGTTGAGCGGTTCAAGGAGAGACTAATAGCTAAAGGATACACCCAGACCTATGAAATTGATTATTTGGAGACCTTCTCACCGGTAGCAAAGATAGATACTATCAGAGTGTTGTTTTCTATTGCAGCTAATCGGGATTGGCCACTACACCTGTTTGATGTAAAGAATGCTTTCCTTCATGGAGACCTAGAGGAGGAAGTATACATGGAAAGACCACTAGGTTTCTCACACTTATTTCGACCTAATGAAGGATGCAGACTCAAGAAGGCGCTCTATGGACTGAGCCTGGTTTGGACGATTCACCTCAGCCATGCGACATTATGGATTTCACCAGAGCAATTCAGACCACACTCTGTTCTTGAAAAGAAGGCAGCAAGGCATCACGTGTTTGAACATCTATGTGGATGATATGCTGATTACTGGGGATTATGAAGAAGAGATAGCAAGCCTGAAGGCAAAGTTATTCAGAGAATTCGAGATGAAGGACCTAGGAGCTCTTAAGTACTTTCTTGGAATTGAGGTAATGCGATCCAAGAGTGGGATCTATATCTGTCAGCGCAAGTATATCCTTGATCTATTAGCTAAGACAGGTCTCATGGACTGTAAGCCAGCCAACTCTCCGATGATGCCGAATCATGGACTCCGAATTGTGGATAAGGCCAAAACAGTGGATCAAAAACAGTACCAGCACCTGGTTGGGAAGTTAATCTACCTGTCACACACTAGACCAGATATTTCTTATGCAGTTGGGATCGTCAGTCAATTCATGCACGATCCTCGGAAGGATCATTGGGAAGCCGCGATTAGGATCGTTCGATATCTGATAGGAACTACAGATACTGGTGTGATATTCCGAAATAATGGGCATCTGACTATGGAGGCATATACTGATGCAGATTGGGCTGGAAATCCTGTAGACCGCAAGTCAACTTTTGGATATTTCACGTTCATTGGTGGGAATCTGATTACGTGGAAGAGCAAGAAGCAGAAGGTAGTGGTCTTACGAGCATCAAGGCAGAATTCCGGGGTATAGCCAGGGGAGTGATAGAAATATTGTGGTTAAGAAAACTAATGACAGAGTTGGGTTTTCCTCCGAGATGAGTGTGCCCACTTAGATGTGATAATCGAGTTGCAATTCAGATTTCAGAGAATCCTATGCAGCATGACAGAACGAAACATGTGGAGATTGATAGACACTTTATAAAAGAAAAGTTGGAAGATGGGGTGATCACACTTCCTTGTGTGCGTTCAGAAGATCAGTTGGCAGATATTTTGACATAAGCTGTAGCTAGACGTTCATTTCACGAAGCTGTCGATAAGTTGGGTGTTGGACCTTCCACCATCCAACTTGAGGGGGAGTGTTAGAAAGAAAAAGATTGAGAGATAAGGGGAGATTTGGGATAATACCAAATCTCCCCCTGATTTCCCTGGGTTACTATAATCCCGGGAATTACCTTCTTATGTAATTGCCTATATATATGTGTAATGTGTATAGTTTTTTTTGTGTGTATAGTGAAAAACATAAGAAAAAGAAGAAGAAAAACGGAGAACAAGATCTCTCCCGTAGAGAAGGGATTCCTTCCGAACCATGTAAATCTCGTGTCTTTTTACATATTTATAAATCAACAATGAACTGTGCAAACACCTTTATGCATGTAATATACAATATTTAGGAGGAACGCACATTTCTTTTCTTCTTCCTACATCGGTTTGGAGTCGCCCTGCCACAAGAATATATTCAGAAATATTTCTAACTTTCACAAAGCAGCTCTATTGTGCATATATGATTATAGGAAGGTGTTGCGGATACTATTATGAATACGGCAATTGAGGAGAAACCACCACCACAACGAATGTCGTGTTCGCCGAAGCCCAACCGTTGATATGATGATTACGAGTTATACGAACCATGACGTAGGCAGAATGGATCTTTGCTCCGGTATTATAATAGTTTTCGTATTATCTTTATTTTAGTAAGAATTTAATTATTGCTTTGGTTATTAATTATGATTTTTTGGATTGTTTTCTATTTAAATTATATTTGTAATGTTTTTTAGGGTTATGAATGAAAGTTATTCTTCTTACTAAATTCTCCAAACCTTTCTTCATCCCCTTGCACCGTCTCTCCTCCCATCACGGGCTTCAAGTGTGGTGATCACTTCTTCATCATCATCATGACTACAAAAATCTTAACATTTGGTGCTCTCGTCACAACCTCTTCCCCCGTACCATGAATATCTCGACCACGGTGTATTCCGACACATACGAATCTATCGTCTCTCGGATAGATCCCGTTGGTGGTCTTCGCAACTAGGCCTATCAACCACATCTATTTTTTGTCGTTGCTCTTGCTCCCCGGCAGTGCATACACTGAAGTTTCATTACGGTGCTCCTATATTTGACGGTACAGACCCACATGGATGGTGTTGTCGCATCGATGAATATTTCTCTCTGAAGAATACACCTGTTGATCAAAAAATCCGATATGTTAGCTTGTATCTTGAAGGACAAGCGTTCGATTGGCTCAATTATTTGCAGTGTAACGACATGATTATCACTTGGGAGAATTTTTTATCGCAAGTTCAGATTTGCTTTGACCGGCAGTTCTACCAAACTCCTGTGGTAGCATCATCAGATTAACGTAAAGAGATCGACGTTCGACAATATTTTGTGCCTTGTGAAGCCTATAATAATTCTTTTGGCTTACAGTTAATGGTTGATTATTCAGACGACGAAAGTGAGAACACCAATAATGCAACAACTTCTGAATTTGTTGCAGTGTCTTCTGTTGACAATTTTGGTAATCAAGTTGTTAATGGGAAACCATCTGATTTTCTTGCTGATGTATTTGTTGTTGAAACAGTTTCTTTCGCATATAAGATTTTGAGTAATTCTGATTTCAATTTTGAAAGTATTGGAGTTGGAAACGTTGTCACTATTGCTGATAAGTCTATTCCAGCTTTTGAAGATGATTATTCAAACGTTGAACTTTATTACGATCTGAGGAATTCGTTGGGATTGTTGAAATTAAAGTTGAGAATATCGATAAATCTTTGCAGAAGAATGATGTATTATCGAATTCTCGAAAGAATTTGCAGTTTGAGAAGCCACTGGAGGCGTCCTGTCTTGTTTTGTACCCTCATGGACACAGTTCTCCTATAGATGTGGATGCTTCGGGAGATTGCATTGGGTCCTTGGTCGATGTCTCTGGTCCCTTGGATGTATTATCGGATAGTTCGTCTATTGATTGTTCTTTGGATTCCATATCATCCAATAGTGTACTAAAGACAAAATGGCATTCTGAGAACGATCTTGATGACCCAAAGCCCATGAAATACCAAAACCCACCAAATAATGCCGCTTGCATGTCCTTCAAATATCGTGACAGATTTTTTTTGTGTGGTGCCAACCAACCTCTTGATGGATTTTATGATGCAGAGCAAGCTCGACCATTTATGCCACCTGATTGTAATGTATGCACATTAACTTGTGGGGAGTTCATGTGCAAGCCATTTTTAGCTCCTGTTTTGGTGGAGGCTCCATGGCAAAGGAGAGAGTTGCCAAACATGATGCATGTTTCCTCCAGAAACTTTTTCATTGCGACGTTGACAAACCTCTTAACACTTCCCAGGAAATAGCTCGCTGGATCAAGCATAAATTTGCTGAGGGCCTAATACTTTTTCGATCTATGATGGTGGAAGGACTGTTTATCCTCCGGTACGATTTGTCGCCCCATTCAATTCCAAACAAGTGTTTGCCGGAATGCCGGAAAAGAATGGAGCTTCTTGGAATAATATAGTTTTTGGTTGCATGAAAATGGGATTGAATGTTCACGCATTTGAGCTGTTTATTGAGTTTCGAAATGTAGGATTGGAGTTGAATGGGTATAATATTTCAAGCTTATTATTAGTTATTAGCTTTAGCTTTAGCTTTGTGGCCGTAGTAGTAGCAGATACCGGTGTATCCTTGGCAATCAAAAGAAGAAATCTACTGCGACTAAGCGCAAAGTTCTTCCAACAAAATGGAAGGTGGCTGCTGAAGCAACACATTTCCACATATGAATAGCTGAACTTGAGATAGCTACCACGAATTATTTGAAAGATCGACTCTTAGGACAAGGTGTCTATGGTACGGTGTGCAGAGGAATTTTCCCTGATCAAAAAATCATGGAAGGCACAGTGTGTTAGAAAACAGACTCGCCTCTCTATGGGCTCGGGCCTCGTGTGCGCGTGTGTGGCTAGTATAATTAGGAAGGTGGACAACCCTCATTAAAACCATAAGCTTATGGTGATTGATTGTAGCCCACAATCCTATTTATACTTGTGAATTTTATTTGATGAAACCGGTATGGGACAAATTCTCAATATTTATTGCATTTAGCCACAGGGTTTAGGGGATAGGATTTTAGATTTTTACGACAACGAAGTCGCCGTAATATTAATTCTAAAATTATAAATTTGTAAGATTCATATATTTTTACAGTTTATAAGAGTTTATTGTTAATAACATTTAACCCTTAGGGTTTATAGGATATGGATTATATTTTTATGACGGCTTTAATTCTAAAAAATACATATTTGTAAGATTCATAATTTTTTACAGTTTAAAGAAATTTAGGATTAATAATATTTAACTCTTATGTTTTATAAAATAGAGTTTTTAATTTTATATATAGTATTTTGTACAGTGTTTATGTTATATATTTAATTTGTACATATAAATACAATTGTGTAGTTAGTGCAGCGGTAAAAGGTGGGAATGTGCCTTGGGAATGGTGAAAGAGAGGGTCAGGCAGGGTTCGATTCCGGACTGTAGCCGCGTCCGTTGGGAGATAAAGAAGGAAAATGTTATTTGTAAACACTTTATTGACATCAAGTACCATTACTCGAAGAAGAATTATTCCCTAATTTTATGGATGGTTTTAATTCTATTGATGAGTTATACATACAAATCCAATTCTCCTAAATTCAAACGCAAGATAGTTGGTCTAGGTGATTTTTTGAAGTGTCCAGTTGTACATGTGTACTGTCCAGGAGGTACAATTGAATGGTGCTAGATGCTGCATATTGTAAATATAATATATACTTCTCCACCATGCACCAAACAGCTACTAGGAGCCACTACGGCTTTCTACGACCCAAAGGAAGTTTCTTCCCACCATGTGACCCAACCCGTAACAAAATTTTAGTGGAAATTTTCATTATGCATGGACTGTGTGTCTATGGAAGTGTGTGGAAGATTTCTTCCACCTACCTTCCACCCCATTAAAAAAAAGTTTATATATAAAATAGTTAATGAATTGATAAAAACAATTAATAAGATAAAATAAAATAAAATAAAATATAATATAATATAATAAAATAATTTTATGGATTAAAATTAATTAATAAAATAAATGAAGGATTAAAAACAATTAATAAAAACACAATATAATATAATATAAAAAAATTTCATGTAGATATTGTATAGATAATATATAGATAATGTATAGATTTTTTTAAATTTCATTGTGTATATAATGTATAGATAATGTTTAGATTTTCTAAATTTTTTAGATTTCATATAGATAATATATCTATCTATAAAAACAGGGTTGTCCAACTCACCAACAAAACTTCAAAATTTCGCCACCTAATCACTCAAAACTCTCGCCACGTGAGTTCCACCTCATTCCACAATTTCTCCACCTCATTCGCACGGTCTTCTCCTCGGCCAATTTTTCTCAACCGAGCATCTTTCGCCACACAGTCTTCTCTCCTCTTTTCCTCACGCAGCGACTCCTCACGAAAGAGATAAATGTTGGTGGCCAGCAATTTGCTTCAATCCCCAGTTATTTCGCCAATTTCTCCACCTCATTCGCCAATTTCATTCGCACGGTCTTCTCCTCCGTGAATTTTTCTCACGCCAGCGTCTTTCCTCGCACGGTCTTCTCCTCTTTTCCTCTTGCAGCGACTTTCCTCAGGAAAG
>JAOYMZ010089031.1:0-10932 GCA_025802335.1 Pinguicula primuliflora
CCCCCCCCCCCCCCCCCCCCAAGCACGGTTAATAAACTTACCGTAATACATTATGTGATACTATCATGTATTGTTATTTTTTCTTGCAGCTTATGTTAGAATATGTCTTAATGTATTGACTTCGACCCTTTTTCTAATAACTTCAGATTGGAGAAGAACTGGGAGATGCATATGACTATGTTGAACCTTGCTTTCCTCGTAGGTTTGTTGTGCTCATTTTGAAAATGTGTATTGAGCCTTTAAAGGGTTGATTACGAACTTCTTTTGTCTCTTCTCTGTGAAAATAATTTTTTTTCTATCCATTGTCATCTTGCCAGTTATGAAATATTCCAGCTCATGGTCAATCTTTACACTGAGAGGTTCATTCAGTGGCTGAGGCTACTAAGTAATAAAGCTAATGATATGACAAATATAGAAATACTAAAGGTACTTTGCCGGCGCAACTATTTCTATTAAATGTGTTAGTCTTTCTGCAAATTTTGTTTAACTTGCATTGTTTCTTATCTGGCTGTTGTGCGATATTGTCGAGCATATATGCAAAGAAATATATTTACCTTTTTATTAGTAGTCTCTTGAAATAGTACTGGACAATGAGTTACTAAGTCAGTGCCAAATGCAATTGAACTTGGCTTGCTTTTCGTCACTTCATTTGGGTGTGTAATCTAATAGTTAAGGCCCTGAGCCTGATTTCCGTCCAATTTTTATGTCCAAGACGGTGGTGTATCTAGCTATGAAAGATTTCTCATCACATTCATCTTGACTCTTTTTATTTTGCAAAATCATTGATTGGAATAGGACATTTTCCAGACTATGTTATCTTGTTAATTTGCTTTGCTCCATTGCGCTGTGCAAGGTATTAATATTGGAGCGTATAGTTTAATTTTCAGTTTGTATTCTATATCATGATTTTTCCTTCTCCTTCTGATAACTGTACTGCAGGTTGACCTTTTGGAATGTTAACATTTGATTCTCATATTAGGTAACTGGTTGGGTAGAAGTGTATCAGGATTATCTAAATGGACTTGGCGTTGATGAGTCTTTAGCTCAAGTTTGTTCAGAGAGTGGTGCAATGGATCCTCTTATGAATGTTTACGTTGAAAGAATGCAAGCCACGATGAGGGTCAGCCGCCAAACCAATGTCATTGTTTTCTTTTCATTTTCAATCTAATAACAAATTAAAGGCCTGCTGTGTTTTTTTTCTTCTTTTTTTCTTTTTTTTTCCTGCTGTGTAGAAATGGTCCTTGAATATACTTAAAGCGGATAAGATGAAACCACCAAAGAAGACGAAGGATGGGAAGCTCTACACTCCAGCTGCTGTTGATTTGTTTCGCATCCTTGGAGAGCAAGTACAAATTGTTCGCGAAAATATCAATTATGTCATGTTATACAGGATTTCTTTGGCCATCATTCAGGTACATTTCACTTCTTGATTATATTGTTGTCTCTCCTACCGATCTAAGTTCTCTCTTTAGCATTTGTTTATGTTAATGCTGCTGTCCTTTCCAGTCTTATCTGCTCGTCTGATCATTATTGTGATATTGGTCTCATCAAATATCGTAGCCTATTTACATCATTATATACTATGTAGTACATATATGCGATTATCTATCTATCTATCTATCTAGTATTTTGTCATTTTATTAGGTAATGATTGATTTTCAAGCTGCTGAAAGGCAGAAACTGGAAGAACCTGCTTCTGAGATTGGTTTAGAAGTCCTTTGTGCAACGGTAAATAAATTCTTTTCACCAGCATGTGACAGGTAGTTGAATGATCATCTGACAATTATAGAAATATTGCTAATAGAATCATCTTGTGACAGATAAATAACAATATGCGTTGCTATGATCTTTCCGTCGAGCTAAGTTCTAGCACACTTGAAGCTCTCCCTCAGAACTACGGGGAGCAGGTGACACTTCTTCAAAGATCATGTTTCCCGTGCAACTTCCCTACTTTTGAAATGCCTAGTTTCAATTGTAAAAAGTACCAATTGCACAAAGATCAGTTTACTTTACTATGTGTTTGATGCTTACATTCTCGTAAACCATAGTCTAACTGTTGTGGGAGTAAAGTAAGTCGATAATATTGATCAAACCATCTAAAAGTAGCCAAAAGAAAGGACCAAAAATCCGTGTATCTGATAATGAAGCATATGAGAAAACATTAATAACGCTAATGCTACACTTTCGAATCGAATTCGGTACGTGTAGCATTAGTTATTAAATTAATGCTAATACGTATGAAAAAAATTGAGACCGGTTTCGGAATTCTCATGCTGAATATGCTTAGGAACCAGTTCTAAAATTTCATTTTGGTCCTCGTAACATACGGTCAAGGTTAAGGTTAGGATTAAGTTTGTTACTCTTAAAATACTTATTTGGTTTAGTTTTTTTGGCGGCGAAAGTGCCGAAATCAGAATCTATGGCCGGTTCCTGAAAGGTTGCAACGTGATGATTTCAAAAATATTGACGGCCAAAAAGTCATTGTTTTGACTATGTTACTGAATTCGATTCGGTGACCTTAGATCCCATTAATAAAGATCAATGGAGAAAGCGCAACCCTCTTATGATTATTAATTACTTCACTGCAATCAAACTTCCACTAGGTATCTAAAAGGACAGACAACATTAATAAAATGCGGGATACATTGTATTGCATAGTACTTAGGTGAATAGTGTCTTCTCTTTATATTGCTCACTGGTTACTTGCCAGGTTAATTTTGAGGATACCTGCAAAGGCTTTCTGGAGGTTGCCAAGGTATAATAGTGCTTCATTGTTTGCATATACTTTATCTTCTCATTTCACTTTCATTTACATCTGGCTACGGACTAGCTATATATATGGAACTCCTTTGTCACTTGTAGTGCGTCCCTTTCCTGTAGCCTTGTGTTTGAAGTCCGCTTTAGCATATTTCATTTTCAATATTCTTCATTGAAGACTTGATTTTTCATTCAGCATCGATAAATTTTCTGTATTTGCTTCATGAGTATTTAGTAATAGTTCCTAAATGTCCTTGAGTGACTAGTGCTCATGGTTTCTTTTCACTAGGAAACTGTCCATCAAACTGTTAATCTCATTTTTGAAGAACCAGAGGTTCAGGAATTACTTGCAAAACTCTATCAAAAAGGTAATCATCTCCATCACAATTAGCCGTATCATTGAGGTTAATTCAAATTAACACGTGCATATATTTCTTTTTCGTGCCTTATGGCATTGCTCAACATAAATCAAGCAATATCCGTATATAGAGTTAGCCTTGCTGAACATTGTCTTTTTGCTTAAGGAGTTTCATTAAACAGAGTTGCGTGTGTGCACATTACAATACAGTGAAGAAGTAACTAAAACTCAATCGTGTAGGTACCCTTTTGGTTGCACAGGAAGTATATAAGTTTGAAAGATGACAAGTAAATTGGCTAATCCAATTTGATTTCTTTCAAATATGATGATTCCGTGGATTTGTTTCCTTCGTGTTTCAGATTGGCTGGAGGGACGGGTTACTGAATCCCTTGTTGAAATGTTTATTGATTACTTCTCATATGTCAAAATGTAAGTTATCATCCACGTGGCTAGGTTAATTTATATCCTCGTTCAATTAAATTTGCTTATTCATTATTCGTGCTTTTAGAGTATATTTTGATAATGGTTATGTGTTATTCCATATGAAGGTACGTTGAAGAAAGATGGTTTAGGCGATTTGTTGAGTCCTGCCTGGAAGAAACTATTGTTGTCTACATTGATCGCCTTCTTGTCCAGGTTTTCTGATGAGCATTAGCGATTAAGGAGTGTACTCTTTTGAGAATAAGTCTAAATTCTATAATGGACTTGGACTTGATTGTTCTGTTTTTTTTTTTCTATTTAGAGAAATTATATCAAAGAAGAGACAATTGAAAGGATGAAACTAGATGAAGAAGTTCTCTTGGAGTTCTTTCGAGAGTTTATAAGTTCTTCTGTAAGCTCTACTTCACTTCGATGAACTTGTGCAAGCTACTTGCACTGAACCATTTGTTCTCTATTCCTTGACTTCATGTGCACCGCGTAGATATATAGTTGCTACGAGCTGGTCTATTTCCTAAATGCTATTACTCGAAGTAGAAATATCTCTGTTATAAGTCATGGTTAATTGATCTCAAGATTGTTTGGTTATGTTTTGGATTAGCATATTTGTTCTCCCAACATGTTGTGTTGCAGAATATTGAAACTAGAGTTAGGGCACTTGGCGATTTGAGGGAACTTGCTTCATCCACGACCCCAGATTCCTTCACACTAGTTTATACGAATATTCTTGAACATCAGCCAGACTGCCCTGTAAGTACATTGAGCATTATTGTTATCGCATTATTTGCTCGAATATATGTAAATCTAACCAATTCTTTGTAGTTTGTATAATAAAATTTTCCTCTTTTCAACATGTTGTAGGTTCTGTCATTCTCCCTATAATCTTGCGTGTGTTTTGAATGCAGCCAGAAGTGGTTGAAAAGATTGTTGGCTTACGAGAAGGCATACCGAGGAAAGATGCAAAAGAGGTAAACCTTTGAATTGCTTCTCATCCCATATTGTGCTAAACCCTAAACCCACGAAACACTTCAACCAACCATCTAAGGAATCACTAACTATTCTTGTCAATGAAAATATACTGAAGTGTGTGATCAAGTTACATGGAGTTATCTTTCTTCATCGCACTTGTGTGACATCTGCGTGTTCATATTATTGACCAAGATTATATACAATACATCAGGTTGTTCAAGAGTGCAAGGAAATTTATGAAAATTCTCTTGTTGATGGTAAACCTCCTAAAGCTGGTTTCGTTTACCCCAAAGTCAAGTCTCTATCATCCACTTCCAAGAACACTCTTTGGCAAAAGCTTACTTAGCTGCAAAATGAAACACCTTGCCATCTTATTCTATTTAATTCTTGTCAGCTTTGCAACTTGATCAAAATGATTTTGGTATCCTTTGCTAGAGCTTGGACTTAGGCTTGGCTTGTGTCACATGAAAGTACTGCCGGTCCTCAGGCAGTCAAGGCCCACCTAGCACTTAGGTGGCCTAGGCGTGCGGTTAGGCACCCGGCCTAGGCGCACGGTTAAGCACCTTTAATCGGGTCTTTAGGCGGGAGGGCGATCTGCCCGCGGGCTAGGTGGTCCTTTCTCCAACAGGGGTTCTAAGCAATGCAGCAAGCAGCCAGGGCCGGTTTTGGGGTAAGTCCAGTGAACCGGCCGGCTAGGGCATCCGGTTAGGGGCATCCGGCTATGGGGTCAGCTAGGGCATCCCGGACCCCAGGGCCGGCCCCTGCAAGCAGCTACGATCATAATTCCTAGTTGGCGTTGTAGGTGCACAAGAAGGGCATGACCAAATAAATTTAAAATTGCATCTTCTACCGATTCTTATTGTGAAACTAGTTAATTAAAGTAAAAGCTAACTTTCTTCAATGAAATTTGCCTGATGGGTTATTCCAGTGGTGAAGGACCTGAATCTCACAGTTGGAGATGCAGATTCGAATTTCACTGGGATCAATCATTTCATTTGGGCTACCACCGCGGGCTTAGGCACGAATGATCCGGTTTGTGAGATAGAGTGGCTTTTCATGAATTCTTATTGAGACTAGTCAAGTCTTAAAGACTTGGATACAGTTATAAAAAAAAAAAATCTGCAATGAAATATTTATGAAATAAAGATATTTGGCTATCATACTTTGTACGCCATTTGTTGGACAAAGCATCTGTGCCATTTTTGTATTTTAATTACTAGTTTTTTAATGTTTTTAAATTTAATATTAAATAAATGTAATATTAAAAAATATTTATAATATTTTTAGGACATGGGTTTATAAAATTTATTTATATGTTTTAGGGTTTATTAAATTTGATTTTTTGGATTTATACGAAAGAGTTTTAAATTTTTTGAACGACGAAGCCGCTGTGATATTAATTTTAAAAACAGTAATATAGTAACATTTTTAGAGTTTAAGGTTTATGAAATTTAGAATTTATAACATTTAATCTTGTAGGTTTATAGGATAGAGTTTTAGTTTTTTGACGGTGAAGCCACCATAATATTAATCTTCAAAAAATTTAAATAATACTATTTTGTAATATTTATGGGTTATTATGGGTTATATCAAAAGGTTAAACTAATATTATCAAAACGCAATGTGGTCTAGTGGTTTGGAAAATTTGGTGAAATGGGTGAATGATAGAAAGACATATTAAAAAAAAGAGAGACATATGGATTGAATCTCACAAACAAAAATAATTTTGAAATACAAAAGTTAAATTTTTAAATAAGGGGCAAATGTTGGGAGTCATGTATCATCTCGGATATTTATGTAATCACATAAGGTTTAATGTTCACTGCCATCTTCGTCTCACATCACACTTATTTCTAAGCAAATCAATCTCATACCAAAATATTGTTCTGGCCAGTTCCAAAAGTCATATCTGTTACGTTAACTTGTATAAGTTATTACAACTAACGTTTTGTTTTCCAATAAAGAAAGTCATGGTATAATTTGATTAGATATTTTTCACGTTGTTCATGTTTTCTTTCTTATAAACTATTACAACCAAGATTATGTTCCTAATAAAGAAAATTATGGCAGAATTTGATCGGATCAAGTTTTTGATGTGTTACTTTTAGAATTTGTAGATGTTGTTACACGAGATTTATATAAGAGTTTGTAAAAAAGTGACTTAATGAACGTTACCGCTTGTGTATTTATTTCATGCCAAAGATACCGTATAATAAATATTCAAAATTTGATATTTTTCTCATTTATGTTCATTTTTATATCTTTTTTCACACGGGTTATGTATTCTTTGGTATAAGTTATTGTAACTAGAATTGTATTCCCTAGTAATGATAGAATTCGGTCAGAATGATTTTGTGATGGTTAATTAAAGAAATTTATAAAAGTTAGTAGAAATCTGTAAACAAGTCCTCTATATTTGAATGGTGAGGAAATATTATGTCCAACTCTAGTTGTACTACCTGATTAAAATAATATTCATCCAAATCAAATAGAATAATAAAATTACTTAATGAACGTTTTGGTATTCGCTCGTTAGATTAACGACAATCGTCATCAATAAATTTGTGTATTGGTTCCATGTAGAATGATACAATTAAGAACATTCATCTGCCAAATTTCCTCAATGACATTACCTATCAAAAAAACAAAAAAAAGAACCTCCATCTGCAAAATGTTACCCTACCGTCAGACAACAAACAAGTTATAGATATCCTCAAGGGGTGAATCCAGTTATAGATATCTCTCCAAGGGCCAAACCTCAATCTCTGTTGAACCTGCTCGGCAACCACCGTACCAAGGGCATATCTTCGTTTTGTTGCATCGAGGGGTTGATGGAATAGGAATTGGTAATCTGCACGCATGGGGGCAGATGGGATCTCCAATTCTGAAGATATGCGATTGTGTGAAATGCTAAAGGAAGGAGTAGAAGTTCCACCTAGGATTTTCCCTGTGCAACCATTCTCTCTGCGAGTTTAGATGACTCTATTGCCAGAATTGATGAGCCATATTTCCAATTTCAACCACCCTTACTAAGGGCCTGTTGCATTTTTCCTCCTGCCTTCAAGCAGGGTTTTTTTGTTTCTTGGCTTGGCTTTTTATTGTCAGCATTGTAAGAAAAAAAAATGGTACAATTTCTTGAACACTTGATATTTCTCTCATCGATATTTTAATAAAATTTTCAAATTGATTATATTTTCTTTTGTATAAGTTATTATAACTATGATTCAATATCTAATAAAGCAAGTCATGATAGAATTTATGGTGAAAGATACATTATTATACCAGTCTTCGTTCAATTGATTTAGTGATCCAATTGAACACTTGGGTGTCCTGCTGTCGTCACACCTTATACTGTGGATCAGTTTTTGCTGGTTCTTTGGCATCGCCGGTAATGAATTACAGGTGGCCCTTTCCGATAATAGCCAACTCCATCATCTTGGCACATAACACATAGTTGTTGCTGTCCAATTTCAAGTCGATGATGACTGATGCATCGTCCTTTTCAGGCTTGAGTGCATCTCGCTGAGACTGTGGTGTTGCATTTTGCGTTTTCATAAATTGTGCAAAACACCGAGATAGATATTTCTCAATTTCGGATTTGGGGATGCTGATCTCACCGGATAACTCCCCACCCGTCATGACTCACGGCTGTGCTGGAGAAGATTTCAAAACGTATATGATGAAACGGGATCTAGTCCCTGCGCCGATACCACGTAGAGTTTGGAAGAATAGAATCTTGGAAGATTTTTCCTTGCATCTTTGTTATTCACAACTGGATTACATATATAGGCGAAAGGTTGATCTCCATGATCCCCTCAATCCATTAATTATTGAGATCTAGTGATTCATAAGATTTATCATTATCTTTACCTTATTTACAATAGAACCAACTTAATTACTTTCAACAATTCAAACTACTAATGTCATATGACAAAAACTATCGAGATGCTATTTTTTTTATCGAGATGCTAAGATAATCATTAACATTCACATTGTAAGGTTAGAAGTAATAATTTAATGTAATGTAAACACGTTGAAGAGGTAAAAAAATTCCCTGTTCAACTGTAGTCCTAGTAGTGTTCAAAGCTAAAAAAGACACTGTTCGGAGGAGTGCATCGTTTGGCTTCTCAGTTGTTTACGGAACTGTTGGATGAACTTCTCTGCTCTCACATTCACATCTTCAATCTCCATTGGAGATAGCTGATCATATTCACGACGACTACTTAATGGATAATGTTCATCCCCAATAAGAAAAATTGGGTCAGATTTGTTTTCATCTCCTCCATGTCTCTGGCGGCGGCGCAGCAATTCCCTCTGGCTGATGTGGTACGAACAGGGGCAATTGTAAGTGCTTGATATGGGGCAGTAAACAGAGAGTTTGGGTTGGGATATCATGGAGGAACCATGATTCTGTTTGCTCGGAGAGGATTTTCTGAATCGAGAAAAAAGCTTCTTCACTGCCATGGAGAAGCAGTTGATCATTTTCCTCTGAGGATGCTTCTCGCAATGCATGTCTCTTTTTTTTTTTGCCTTTCTGCGGCTGCGATTTCCTGGGTTTTATGAATGGGATTTTATTGAAGAATATAGATCCATGGTGATCTTCTTAAGTTGGGAAAGTTTCCGTGGATGATACAAGCTTTTATATTTGAAGTTGCCTTATAAGGACATTTGAGTTATTTCTGGCATGAAAATATTGTATGAAGATCTTAAGATGGAGGATATGGGATAGTGGATACTACTGTTCTTTCAGCAAGGTTATGAACAAAATTAACGCAGGAACAAATCTAATCCAAATATACATTCAATATTATCAATGGTTAAGTCTCTCATAATCACCGGGCATGAACTGCATTGAACATGAGCCGACACAGACGGAGATCGCAGTTCAGACAAGAGAGTTCGAAACAGCTAGACAGAATTTAAGAGGTCGGACAAAAGAAGTTGAGGAAGTTCTGAGGGGATTCATACGTGAAAGAAAAAGGAAATTAGGGAAGGATGAGCATGTTTCCGTGTTCTTCAACCGGATGAGTTCTGGGTTAACCTCACGAGTGCAGGAGCTTTCTTGAATGTGGTGTCTTTTGGTGTTCTTCCACTTGCTCAGTTCTGGGTTTAACTTCATGAGTGCATAAGATTCCATGAATATGGTGAGTGATCTTCCACTTGATGGGTACTGAGCTTCCTGGAATGTGGTGAGAAGATGGCTTCAGGTTCCTTACGGCATTCAATTTCTTCTCATCTCCTCCAGAACTCTTCTTCTTGCCAGCATCTTCCTTACCAGTCCGCTCCTTTTTCCTGCTATGATCAACTCCTATATTCCAGGCCTCGTTGGAAAGAAAATTTTTGTACTTCCTTTCCCATGAACTCTCGAAATTTATCTCATCCAACGACTCATCAGCAAATCTGCATTCCTCGCAAAGAAAACACGGCTTTCTACCTTCTCTGGGATTTCATCCATGCAATAGATATGCACAGCTGATTCCAGGCAATGGAAGCAGTAAACGAACGCCTTCTTGTACCCAATACCACCGCAGTTCAGGCAGACGCTCTCCATTGAAGAAAACTTTAGCAGAGCATGAAGAAAGGAAATTTAATGGAGTTGGATGAGGAGACTACTGTATTTGGTATAAGAAGATACAGACTACAGAGAGTGGCGGGTTCTTGAATTTGAATTTCTTACCTCTTCTGTTTCATGGTCACCAAGGATTTCTGATGCATTGGGACCAACAAATCTGCTGCTCCAGTTACAAGGATTCTTATGTTGAAAGGACACTGTATTTAGTATAAGATACAGATACTGTATTTACTAGTACCTGATTTCTGTTTTAAAGTTTCCTTATCAGAACAAACCGGGAGCCAGTATTTGACAGAGGATCAGAATCAGAATCATTTGACTGGTTCTCATCAAAGTATTGCTAAAGTAAAGAATCTACTACTGCTTATGTTAGCTGATTAATCTGGTTACTTCAATCTGGGAGTAACTACTGCCAGACAGAAGAAAGATCGTTATTCAGGTCGATGCCTATAGGGCAACTCGGAATTTAGGAGGTACTTTAAGCAAAGGTGCTTGTATTTCTCCAGGCATACCAAGCTGACCACAGGCGGCCATCTGATCATCCCCTCTGCTTGGTCGAAAGAGAACAATGCAACCTGCTTCGGCAAGGATATTGCGGAACTCGATTATTTTGTCATCAGGTGTAGGCTTAAACTGAGACACGCCATGAGAATTGAAAGAAATGAGGTTGATCTTGCAGGGAATGCCACGGACGAGATCGATTAGCCTCTTAGCATCTTCTTTGCTGCAAAGAGATAAAACAAGAGTGGTTCACCTTCATTTTTTGCGAGCATGATCCTATGATACTCATATTTGTTTCGGTGGTAGACAGAGAATATATGTGTGGTGTTCATGCTAA